>JAHZNJ010001437.1:0-18706 GCA_027744475.1 Lepidocyrtus cf. sotoi NNG-2020 | reverse complement strand
AAATATGTCCCTCCTTACCTTGTCTTGCCTTTTGCACAAACTAATATTTAAGTGGTGTGCATAAAATTATTTTTCTAGCTAAAAAAACTGAAACATCATAATCCTTAAGCTGAACCTCTGAATTCTAATTTATACTCAACTCAACTCCCAGCAACGTTTCACTTTTATACCTAACTAATCCATTAAATCCATATTTTGCACATTTTCTTAAGAGAAACTGGTGAAAAATATTTTGCCAAATTGAAAAAAACGTCTCAATCAAAAAAGCAAAATATCTGAAGAAAAGAAGCAGAGAGAGGAAGAAAAGATTCAAAAGCATTTTACTACTTCTACAAATACAGCGGATGGGAAAAGTTGTTTGTTTTTACAATTATTTTAATGCTCGTTCACGAGTCAAAATGATTTTTAAAAGGGTATTATTTTCATTGACACAAAGAGTGTCCACGGGTGGGTCTTCCTTCCTTCATTCATTCATTCGTAGCCATTTCAGTGTCGTTACCAGCCCTCTGAATAATGATAACAATAAACTTTTTTCGTACAAATCTGCAGTGCACGTTCAGCGCAGTTCAGCTCACTGACAAACAAATTGAAACCGCATAAATGCATTAATTTTCTCGTTTGCATTTCACATGATCATGTTATATAGCTGCAGTAGGATGTAAATCTCTGACATGATGATCTGCATCGCATCAGTATTCATTCGTTCACTTATTCATTCAATCACATCTCAATGATCATCATGATGATTATGATGATCATTATCATCATCACCGTCCGTATTTTTACGAGCAGGAAAAGGCCGAGCTGATTTTTGCTTGAGCTGAGCTGTGCAACACGATTATTCTTGTAAGAAGTAGAATATGTAAAAAGGAAGAGAGCAGGTGAATGACTGTGTGAATTTGAAACCGTTGTGTTGATAATTTGCAAACAATAATAATAATAATGCAGTTCAATTCGAGAGCACACTTCATTTTGTAAACCGTGTTCGTCCGTCAATTTTATATGTGACATGACTTTATATGCCTGTGTATCTCATCATCATCAACAACATCATCCTCATCATGTCACTTAACTTACAATAACTCACTTTGTCGTACTCCCACATTAAAAAAGTAAATATAGCTTAGCCCGAGCAAGAGAAAGAGAGAGATAAAAAATGAATGAACATTGAATAAGGACTTGCCGCTTTCTTCTTAATGAATACGGTCGACAGCAAAAGTTGTTTGTATTTTAGTCACTCTTGTTACAAAAAATATGTGCATACCTAAGTACCGTACGAGATAAAAGTTTTGCACTTTTGCTTTTCCTCTTACTCCGCTGGTGCATGATGAGGTGAGCCCATTCCTCCGGTGAAATCAGTTATGTTGACATTCAAAGCATATTATTAATAATCACTTTGAACAATTTTTTAAAAAATGTTTTCGAATTTAATTTTTTGGGTGCAACATTTTTTATTACTTGCTTGCAGTTATATTTTCTCAACATTTTTTATTCCTGTAGTAAAGGTTATTTGCGACATTAATAACGACATAGAGCAGACGGACGGAGAAGATGTTTAGATAGATACACATAAAACAGACAATATAGTAAAAAAAATAACCAAAATAGAAGGACAAAAATGATGCATTGCATTATAATGATAATGATGATGACATTGCATTGCATTGCAGTGCAACTGGGGCTTTTCTAGGTCAGTTATGCTCTTATTAAAGAAATTTTTCTTCGGGAATAAATATTCCTCGTCGTATATTTTGATCCGACCCTTTTGAAAAATCATTTTCTTCTTTTTTTTTCATTGAAATTCGCTAAAGGTAATAATTATTGGGAGTGGTTTTATTTAATGCTTTATTATTTAAACCATAACGGTAACGATGATGGTTATATATAATTATATTACGATGCCACATAAATAAAACAATATATCTATGATGAAAAAAATATTTTAGTAATTAAATATGCTTTACTACACATACACCGAAAAACGATTAGAAAAATTTGATTTTAACTTACTTACCTAGCTACTTTTTAACGCAACGCAACGCTATGCGCTACTGCGACTGCGACTGCTAAACAGATAAAATGATGGAATGAAGATTCATCTCATCAATCTCACCACAACAATATACAAGAAGGAAGGCTTCTGCATTTTGCCAAGTCATTTTCATTTTTATTTGTTAAAAACCGAAGATTACAAAAAAGATAATGTTTTGCTTGAATGCCATCATCATTTACTGTCATCTCTTGTAGATAGATGAGTATGATGATTTTGATGATGATGAAGTATCGCACATCTTGAGTAACAACAACATAGTATCAAATATAATCTAACATTCTTGTCGTCTTTTAACAAAAAGTATTTTTTCACTCCAAAAGATTGAATTCCTATCTTCAGTTTGCGATACGATTAGACTTTTTGCGAAAAGAAACATTCCCGCGGGCTGAGAAAGAGAGATTAGATATTTTACAAACAAGTACAAAATTTAATTAAGATGGTTGATACAAAAATGACACTCCAATCCAATTCGTAATTTTATTTGACTATGCGACAAAAATTGATGTGCTGCAGTTATGTCGCTCTTGCAACATAATACTATTCTATACCAACACCCATTTACTGATTTCGCGGGACGTTTTGTTCGGAGTAGAAGAGAACGAAAAGGGAATAGGAACGAGGNATGTCGCTCTTGCAACATAATACTATTCTATACCAACACCCATTTACTGATTTCGCGGGACGTTTTGTTCGGAGTAGAAGAGAACGAAAAGGGAATAGGAACGAGGTTCAGCTTAAGGATTATGATGTTTCAGTTTTTTTAGCTAGAAAAATAATTTTATGCACACCACTTAAATATTAGTTTGTGCAAAAGGCAAGACAAGGTAAGGAGGGACATATTTTTTTCTGCTATGGCAACGGCAATATGCTAAAGGAGGAAGAGAAGAAGTGAGTAAAAGTGAAAATTATCATTGTTCTTCATTACTGCTAATAATAACTGAGTAATTCATTATTATGTAGTACTATCTTGTCATTCCTTCGTTGTTGAGAAACTTTAGAGTTCAGAAAATGTTCAGATGACAATGCAGTAAAGCAAAAAATAAAAAAGCAAAGCAACTTTTAGAGCTTTTATCCCATCACCATCATCATAATCGTCATCATCATCATCATAAAACGACAATTACTGCATACATCATTGAAGTATGCATGATTTTTCGGCAGATATGATCACGCATGGTTCCTTCTTACTTACTTCTCTCTCTCTCTTTCTTGCATACCACCATCGTCATCGCACCGCACCACCACCACCAACATAATTTTAAACAATGGATTGGCCTTTTTCTTTTACTCTTCTTCGTAGTTTCTGTTCTTATTCCTCACTTATGTATACAGTATACACCATATTATACTTATTATCGCGCACACCCGATCAAATTATGATTGTTTGCAAAGTTTGAGAAGAACAAAATTCAGGAGGGAACAAGACTCGGCATTGCCTTCCCTTTCTTGGTGCCTTCACACCAGGATAACATTTCACTTCACAAAACATCCTTCCGTATTGTTATTATTGGATATACTTATGTATGTATACCATTCAAAATATCAGAACCAGAGAACCACTGGCTGAAAGAAATGAACAATTGGATTTTATAAAACTAGTAAAAGGTAAACACGAGGTATTGAGAAGTTTGAATTGAGTCCTTTCTAATTTGTCCTTTTCTTCTGTGCCACCATGCATAGCTTACATCCATCCATCTATCTATATGATTAAGTGACGATGATCATGATGATGATTGGTAGTAAAAATTGGGATTCGAACGCGGGATTTCTGGTTGTACGGATGTGTGTCACAAGACATTTAGCGAAGTTTCATTAAAGGGACATTTATTTCATCTTTAAGCGACTATACGAGAGCTGCAGCTCACATTAAATTAAGCACATCATCGAACGGCAGCAACGTCATCTCATCTTCCCTTCGTTACGATCATTAAGCTTCTCATACAAAGTGGAAGAATAGGGAAAACGACGACGACTACGAATAAAAAAAGAATGCAACGCAGCAGCAACGGCAACGATCAAATATGATGCGGATGTTGTTTAAGGATGCTATTTTCATCTGACACTTTGTCACTGACCAGTGTTCACTCCTTTTCTTTCTATTACGTGAGGTTCACAATTCACAGGAGGAGAGAGTGCTCTTCTGGCATTATTCTGCGCTGCATGCCAGTAGCGATTTCTACAATTTTTGTTAGGTGATAAAAGCAAATAGAGTGATGGGTGAACTATGAGAGAGGAGAATCGCGAAAATGCCGAACATTATTTTGTCACCAGAGACGGCTGAATTATGCATGCATCTATCTATCTTGATAAGATGAAAAGAATAAAGGAAGAATTAGTAGCAAGGGATGTGCTATCGGGTTGTGAATGAATGGGTTTGAGATTTTTTTCTCTGTGCGAGCTGTGTGATAGAGAATAGATAATATAGTTGATGATAATGATGATGATGAAATGATGATGAAAACGACAATGAGAATGAGGAAGGCGGCTTTGATTGGAAAGACATTTAATCCATCATAATCTCACAGACAGGGCTAGTTCCATGTCAATGAAAGTTTCGCATATTATGAAGAAGATTCTTAAGCTCTCATGATTTGATGTCAATTTTATGCTTGATTGCATTCTCTCTAGCTTAAAAGTTTTTAGCTCGCTCACGCCATTGTAATAGTAAATATTTAAAAAATTACTTCTTGCTCAATTATAATTCTACAGTAAATTAAAATTTTACTCGTATGGTGGTGAATATAATAATAAAAATAATAATGAGTGATCCATATTGTTATGCTAATGAATAAATGCTTACAAATTATTACGGTGGTGTGCTGCGTACTTTCTGCATGTCGTGCTTTAATGGATCGTAAATTATTTACTGCTCATTTTTATTTTTTTAAACCGAAACTCTCCTTTGCTTTCCTGAATAATAATAATAACAATTAAGAGTTACAAGGATAAAAAAGGTGATAAACTGTTCTGGCCACTAAACTAAAATATTTCGGTATTTGCATAAGACTGAGTACAGCTGTTATGCGAAATGAAGATGTGTGAAACTAACAAAAAAAGCGTTGTTGTTACAGAAAAGTCGATTTTATCTGTTTTCCTGTTCCCTTGTTCCGTGATGGATGATAAGCTTTAAGCTTCATGCTGATTTATGCTTTTGTGTGATGTCCTTTGCTCTTCTCGAGTCGAGTGGCTTGATTATCATTATGGCGTTCTTGAGAATTACTCTGTGAAGTGCATTATCAACGTTTTCCTTCTTTTTCCCTGTGACAAATTTATATTTTCTGTGCTGTTGTTGTAGCTGATGACGATGTAGCCATATGATAAACTTTTGATTTATTGGCGTCAAACATTCAATCCCAAATTGCAACAAAGGATAATATTGCTACGATGATGATGATTAAAAGATTGTGTGTAGGTGTAGGATGCACTCATTTTGAAAATTATGTCCGTGAAAATGCAGACAAATCGTCCATTCGGAAACACATGACATTTTGTGTTAATGAACAGAAATATTTTGATATTCGAATATAATAAATTCTAAATCTGACTGCTAAACATGGTCATAAATTTACGCTCGGATTTACGCGGAGTACGGATGTAAGTGCTTAATGGAAAGATACAAAAAGCAGAGAATTTACATTTACACGCGTACTCCTTCTACTTCCATCTCTAAATTTTCCTGGTTTCTAATTGGTAAAAGGAAAGAAGAGCGAGCAAGAGATGATGATGATGATTGAGCGAACGAATGAACGAAGCCATAACAGAATCATTCTAATACCTACGCTTTTTAAAACTTATAATTATCTTTAAAGGAAAAGAAACGGGCTCTCAAAAGTCTGCAGGCATTCACAGTTACGAAAAATGATCTGTGAATGAGGTGAGAAAGGAAACTCTATCAATACTTAATTTTATGGTTTCCTCCATCACCTTTCCTTCTCTACCTCTACCATACCACCTCCCTCTCTAAATGTAATGGGAGATTTTGTCTGCTCAATGAAAGGAAAAGTGGTAAAACTGGCTGTGAATAACAACATCCACACAAAAAACAAGTTCACTCACTTACATACATACCTACTGGTTCACTTCTCTGTTGCTGTTGTTGTTCTTTCTGCTGATGCTACTACTCAAGTGATTTATAATGACAGAAGGGAACTGGGTATATAGGTAATATGAATATTACATAGATAAATATACATATTACGTAATATTCGATTCTTGACTGAATCAAGTTACCTGAATGGAATCCATTCTTACAAAAAAGAAAACTCATGTATTGCGCAACCTCAGCAAAAAACTAACAAACTTTTAAGGAGAAAGGATTCAACATGTTAAAAAGCCACAGCCAATGTATATTTTTTATATTACAGAATAGAAACATTGTTTCATAAATATTATAGCAGGACCATGAATTCTCGATTTTTTCTTTCAAAGTTGATGTATTTTTTTCCAAGGTAGGTTCTCTGTTTTCTTGTCAGGAAATCGTTACGACAAGAACAACAACATCAACAGACGCTGCTGCTGTTGTTTTGCTTGCACGGCCACATTCCTTCCTAGAATTTTGTCCAGCAAAAATAATCAAGCTTTTCTGGAGCTTCAGCTTATATCCGTAGAGAGATAGAGAGAAAAAAAGGAGCAAGTACGACGAGACAAAACCACAAACATAGAACGAGTGACGGAGAGAGAAGAGATGTGTACTTTTGAAATCATTATATATTATACAGGAACGTTTAAAATCCAACGTCCAGTTAGATCCTTTCATGTTTTTACCATCATCAGGGGCAGTCTTAACTATGCTTAGCCAGTTTACTGCAAAACGCTTTCAATTTACTTTTTTTACATGGTTTATCGGCTGGAAAAACCTACTGTCCCCTTTGCAGTTGTGTTGTATAAAAAGTTGTAATTGAACGTAAGCAACATGGCAACTGAAGATATCCTAATTGCACCTCTCCCTCTCTCTCTCTCTTCCAAATAGATACACACAACAGATAACATCATGTTCATGCAGGTATGTGATCTAGCAACTCTGAAAAGGCCTCCAGTTCACACAGCTACCACCACCGCCACCAACAAGACATACAAAAGCGGAACTTTTCTCTATTTCTCTGTATCTCCCTCTCTCTCTCTTGATTTCAAATCGTCTCTTCTCTTCTACGAAGTCTCCTTTTGGATCTTTCTCTTTTTTTCTTGCTCCACTGCACTGGCAGGCAGTATTATCACCATAGTCATGGAAAACCCTTTTTACAATCATGCACGTGGAATCTCACTCCACAAAAATTGGATTTTCTCGTGCATGCATCAGCAGCAACAGCAGCAGCGTCCGCCGCTTATTTTTTTCTCTTTTTCAAACTCAGTGTTACAAGAAGGAATGTAATGCCCAGGAGGAATCATTCTCCCTTCTCCAAATATCGTTTGCTTCTGACGATGATGATGATGATCATCATCATGAGCACACAAAGTTCTCAAGCTCAATAATAGTTTTTTTCTTGTACTATATACGGGTACCCAATATATTTATATATATTTTACTATGCCGCCGACACAAGAGAAAAGTAATCATCGGTACAAGCATTGTAGTAAAGTTATTTATTTTACAAGTAACCGCCATTGACACCAAAAAGCAGTCATAGTATTATTTGTTGAATAATATGCCATGAAGTGGAAGAAAAAAGGAAGACGGAGGTGGTAGTGGTGGTGGTGGCAGAGCGGAGGGCTGCAGATGTTTCATTTCTTTTAAATTCACGTTTTAAAAAAAATTAACCTCCATCCATATTATACAGTCATTGCTCATATGATAATAATAATAGTACGTGAGTGAATTAAAAAGACACTTAAAACGGTTGTCAGTTTTTCTAGCGATCCTCTGATAATATAAATATTTTCAAAGAGGAAGAAGAAGAGCAAAGCAAAAGCGCCTCTTCTGCTTTTATTGTGTTTCTATATGTAAAATGTCATAATAATATCCTTTCTCTCTACCGATTCATCTCTCAACTCAACCTTTTTTACTGGCATGCATGATGGCATAGACAAATTTTTACAAATTAAAAAGAACTTTCAAAATTAGCATCTCACTCACACTACATTACAAATTGTTATGAGAGGGACACGGGGAAGAAAGAAACTGTGATAAACGAGGTCCACTTTGCTCTCTCACATGTCACATTATTTTCAAATTGTATGCAAAAGTAAATAAAAAGGAAACTTAATCGAATAAAATTGGAAGGGGTCCCCAATCACATTGTGTTTTATACTGGGTCGAATGAATTAACACAGCACATTTTTTCTGCTTCTCTCTTTCTCTATCTATTATGACAATAGCTTTGAGAGAGAGAGAGAGAGAGAGAGAGAAGAGAATGAAGGTTTTTTTGCACTGGGACATCGACTGGGAGTTTAGGTGAATGGTCACTTTGATGTGATGTATGCTTGATTTTTCATCCGTGTCAAGCAAATTTACAATACATTATTGTCCACATTGAAATTTTAAGCACGGAGAGGAGAAGGAAGATAAGAACCGTCGAATGTAAATTCATCTTTGACTTTCATCCATCGCATCAGCATCATCATCATCGTCATCATCGTTATAAAAAACAGCGAAACGTAGCGCCCCGCTACTATTCACTCATTCAATCAATCCCGTACGAAATACAAAAGGATCCTTAATTGTGCCCATTATGCCTGCACAATAATGTAAACAGTGGGGCTATGAAAATTGAAGGGGAGGTGTGCGAAACTTAAACTAAACTCACATCATACACCATTTTATCATTACAATTACTATAATCATAGCTTAAATATATTTACAGAGTGGATTAAAGAGAAAAAAAGATGAAAGATTATTATCACTTTTATCAAATAATGATTATGGCGGCGGTGGTGGTGGTTGTGTTGTCACCGAGGGATGTTCGCGGACTCGGAGGAGGCTGTGCAAGAAACGGTAGGGGTTCATGTGTCAACGTACAAGGCAACTCTCTGTGTACAGCTTATATGCAGCGGAACCTGCCCCTTTTATTAAGTGATAATGTCTTCCCATTTCAAAAGAACTAAATTGGGGAGCCTTTTTTGCAGAATTGTTTATGACCGGAGTAGTTGACCAACTGTAAAGTAAATTAATGGCCCACCCAACTCCATTGGGGACTGTTTTTACAGTAGCCATCATGCAACATTAAATTAAATGCAATCATCGTAATCATTATCATTATCAACAACAACAACAACAGAGCATCGGAAACAACACCTAACTAAACGGACGGACTACTTTTATTAATAGAGGCATAATGAATAAATGACTAAGAAATTGTTAAAAAATTACCAATTAATGTTGGATTAGAAGTTTTCCGTAAATTCTTGCCATGTGGATAGATTTTCGTAGATGCTGTTATGAATAAACACGCTTTACAACGGCAGAAAAATGTCAGCAAGGCAACGCAACGACGCCACAAAAATCTCCCAGCTGCTGCTACGGTAATCATAGGATAATTATGAAAGTGAAAAAAAATTACGTACATTTTAGATTTTTGTCGTGTAGTACAAAAAGTGACTAGCAAGAAAACAAAAAACAGGGTTTTAAAAAAAGGAAGAAGAAACAAACTTTTTAGTATTAATGCAGACACACATCAACTGTCATCATCACAAAACATAGTTTTGCGTCTGCCTGTTTGTGTATCTTTTAGACGAGAACAAATAGTATTATGTTTTATGGAGGCGGTGGTGCAGTAGTAGTGAGAGTGGGAAAAAAGTCAAGAAAGGAAAAGTTTTTTATTATTATGATTATTTGTGTAGTTTTCAAAGTCATCCACAAACACACACACACATCAATATGCACAAAGTGGTCCCCAAAGTTAAGTTTGTTTTTTTTATTCCTTAGCTTTGCTGCGCACAGGCGGATAGATGATAGTCAACAAAATCTTCTACTCGGAAGTCAATATCATTGCTCGTCATGCTAAGATAGTTGCAGAGAAGCTTTTAAAAAATACAAAATGCTCTTATGTTCATATTATCTTATTCAACTCTTCTTCTTATATTTTTGTAAGAGGAGGACAAAACGGTGCGCGGTGGTGGTGGTGATAAAAAATGTAAAAAAGCAGCTTGAAATGGACAGGAAGACAGAAATAGAAAAGTTTGTTTTCTCTCTTAAGTCTTGAAAAAAATATTACGAAGATATTTTTTTTAAAAAAAGGTGGGAACCATTCTAAGAAAAAAATTCACATTTATTTTAGCCATGTGATTAAAGAGTAAAGAGAGAGGGAGAAAGAAAAAAAGTAGGATGAGGGAAACTACGACTATTTAAAGATTCATGATGGGCGATTATTTTTCGTAAGTGAAGCTAAATTTGTCCCGTCCATTTCATCCTTTTTCTAATGTAATGCTGCTATAACAATAAATTATAAGCGACGTCTCTGACTCAAATATGTCTCTTCTGAGACGGACTTTTTCGTCTTCTTCTTATTCATATTCCTACTTCACCCACAAATTTAATGCAGGTAGAAAAAGATGGTATGCAATGCAATAAGAAGAAAACGTAGCTTCGGTGGAGAGGCTTCGTCATCCTCTCACCCTCATCAAAATAACAACAACGTTTATTTATCGTACACATATTCTCTACCACTTCAACAAAGCCTCTCAGAAGAATGCTTAAGCATTCTCAACTCAAGCCACTCTAAGAATAAGATAAACTCGGAATTATTTTGAGAAGTGCAGAAGGCAGAAAGAGAAAGACTCGACAACATCATCGCATCGCCGTAGTAGAAAAATAGCAGCATAGCACACAGTAGAACCGTTTTGCACAGGTCAAGATAAAAAAATATATAAATTTTTTGCGACATGTTTAAGGAAGTACAAAAATCTTGTAATGAAATAATAATAATAAAATTATATTCGAATTCGAACCAACTTGTTCGGTAATGAATAACCGAACAAGCTCATCTTTCCTCATCCTATGATGATGATGATTTATCAAATAAAGGGAAGAAATCTCCCTGCTTGCATCTTCAGATCACCAACAACGAGCAAAGCCATGAATTCTTTTCAGCATCATCATTATTTCATCAGCATTATAATAAAACCGTGCATAGTCTTATATTGGTAGTTTGGTCATAAGATTTGATGCGTTGATGATGGTAGGGCACAGGAAGGGAGAAAACCAACAACATAACGCACATAATATAAAATAATATCTTAAAATATTAATCACCAACCACCACCACCGTCTCAATAATAATAACACACAGACCTAATCTCAGTTTTTCAGCCAAGAGCTTTCAAAAGTAGGCTGTTAGATGATATGACGCCACAAATATATGTTTTCTTAAGTCTACCACTGATATGATGATGACGAGGAAGTTGTCGATAATACCTGCCTGGTTGTTTTAACGGCGGAGGAAAAAATATGAGTTAAGAAGAGTATCATTGTAGTTTACGTTGCGTTGCGTTGCTTGTAGCTGTTGCACATTATGCAGATACAGTTTTCAAAGACACTTTCCATCCCGTCAGAAGAGAAGAAGAGACTTTCATGCTTTTCAATAAAGAACTTTCTGTTTTAAAAAAAGTTTAAGTCCGTCGTTTCTGTGTGTTCAGGCATTCCATAATACTCTAACTAACCCTTCGTTTTATTATTATAGAATAATGCTGCAGCTCGCTGATACTGTTGCTGCTGCTGCTGCCGACAATGATTCTGATGATGATGAGGACGATGATGACGAAGCCAGAGGCAACGCAAAAGCCATGCAATAATATCTTGTAAGAAGAAAAAAAGGAGATATAAACGCTTTTACAAGGAACAAGAAACCCTGCAAGGAAGTATTTTAAAAAGTGGGCTTTTTTAAAGAGGCCCAAAACAAAAAGATAGATGACAATGACTATGATGAACCTAATGAGCTTTTTCAGATGATTTATGAGCAGTAAAAGAAGCTCATTTTTCTCACTCTAGTCTTTGTTAAACATACAAAAGCTGAAGCTAAGAAAGAATAGGTAGTATATATATATAGATGGAGAAAGAGACAAGGCAAAAATGTTTTTTAAGAGATACATTTTTATACAGTGCGTTTTGCCATAATAATGATAACTTTCATACATATATTTTATTATTATCATTTTATTATTATTATGATTATTATTATTATTCAGTTACTAGTTATTCAGATTTTTAAGATATTATTATGCTCTTTCATTCTGTCAAATTTTACCATGGTACATGGTTTCAGGTGCCGTTTAAAATTCCCTGCTGCAAGTGCAACGCAAGCTCCATGTAGTACGCTAGTAATGTACATTTTTTTTATTATTAACCTTGTCATTGTTTTTCTTGTCTTTGTTTCTTCTTTCTACTACTAAAATGAATACTCTTAACAGTCCTCAACCAATTATCCCAATCCCTACTCTTCTGCTTGAAATAATAATAATAAAAACGTGGTGAGAGAGAGAGGAGGAGAAAGAACAACTTTTCTCTGGCGATGATGTTTTGTTTTTCTTACGTTATGATATTGCAGCTTTGTCAATTCCTTTAAAATTGGTATGAGATTCAAGAAGGAAAACTATAAAAAATCTTATGCCAAGTCGGAACGTAACATTTATGTTTCCTCTTTTTCTCTCTCTTTCCTTTAAAGTAGAAATCGATCCTTTTTATTTGTTCCTATCTTGCTGGCTGTCATAGGTGAATATGTTTTGACTGTCTCTAGCAGAGTTGTAATTCCGTTTGATTTTTTTTGGCCTGGTCGGGCATGTAAAATCAATTATTTGTGCGACTCATGGAGTTTGCAGAAAAAAGCAAACCATCTTTTGGGCTTATATGGTTTTACTGTACTACATAACTTAAACAGGCTCCCATCAAATCAATTGTTTTCTCTTAAAGTTTGATGGGAAGATATCAGTAACATGTGTATTCCATTTTGGATCAACAAAAACTAGAGCTATGCTGTAAACTTACAGTAGGCTAAGAAAACAAAATTCTATTTAAATAAGTAACAGCGGGAACAAGAGAAACAAAGAACTTCGCCCTGTGTGGCGAAGTGTGTGTATTTCAAAATGAACTTAAACATTTTGGGCATTGCATATGGAGACCTTGAGATAATGATTATTACATTAAAGTTTCTCATCAGAGAGAGCAAATGTTTAAAAAAGATTTGAGAAATAGACAGCTACTTAAAATCTATAAACCCACAGAACAAAATTTGATAAAAGAAAAAATTAAATTCAAAACGAACCAAATATTGAAGAGGAGGGTGTGTAGTAGAAACGGAATCAGCTTGTCAGGGAAAAACACTTTCTCCTTTGGGAAAACCCCGATTTATTATTATTATCCATTCACTTTTTCTCAATTAATGTTCCCCAGCGAATTAAACTTCCTCTTTTCCACCAAATTAGTTCAACGAAGTGTATAACCTTACCAAGAAAAAAAGTTTTTATAAAAGAGTCAGTTTTGTTGGCGGGATGCTTCAATCCTTCTTCCCTTAAAACAACTTTCTGGGTGTTCATAAATAAATAAATAAATAAATAATAGATTCTTGTTTACAACCACTTTTAAAAGGGCGTATGTACTTATCAAGAGGGAAAAACAATTAAACTAGAAGGTAAAACACGATTTCTCAAGATAAATAATGATGATTTGAATTAAGGAAACAAACAAAAAAGTTTTACTTTAACGTCACTTTTCATTATATTTTAAAATGTTTATGTTTCGAAGAATTAAATTGAAGAATTTTCATTAGTTTTCTTTCTTTCTCGATATTTCCATTACATTTAAAAGGCACCCATCTCTACTTTTTCTTTTCTACCAATTATAGCATAAATAAATTATTGGACTGAGCTCCCTTCAATAAAAAACTGTTCACAATAATGCGGCATGGTCCAAAATATCTCTGCACTTAAGGTTCGCCATACAAAAAAAGTATTGTAATGAAACTTGTAAACTTTAAAACTATTTTTTCCAGCGCGCAGCAGCACTAAAACATTTTTCCAGGATTTTTTAGCAGTAAAAACCCTTTCACTTTCTTTATATTAAGATTTGCGGCTAATCAAAACAGAATTGACTAGTTTCATTCTATTCTCAAACTGTTCTCTAGAGTTTATACCGTTGCGTTGTTCCCTGTAACAGTCTTTCACACTTCATTATTGTTTATGAAAGCGTTTTCTTAATTTATCGGAGTTTTTTTTTGGTAAATTATTTTAATAATAAAAGGTACTTTGCTTTTTTGCTAAAACATCCGTCCAAAACTACGGAGGCTTATCTGCAAAGTGAAGCCACTGCAAAGTTTTTTTCTTCGTCGTCTTCTTCCACAGAGGAACCTTTTGCTTCTCTTAAACTCAGTCTCAATCACATTAAAAGATAAAAATTTTAAATTTGTGTTGGGTGACGACGATGACGGCTATTAATAATAATAAAGAGTCTGTGCATCATGGTCTTTAGTTCCTTTTTCCTTAACTTATCGTTATCATCATTATCATTTAACCATTGCGCGCTCAATAAAGATGTAAAAAACGTTACAACGCAACGGCAAAAGAGTCATTCAGTGTATCGACTTTTTATTGTACAAATCATGACACGATGCATTTTTTTCTTCTTCGTTATGTCTTGTGTCGTCTTCGTCGTTTAAGTTTGGATTATGTCCCTGCATGTTTGTCCTCACAAGTAAAAATAATTTCTAGAGACAATCTCATAAAGTACCTGGGTGAGTTGTTGTTGTGTTTTGCGTTGTTGAAGAAAAAGAAGGGTTGCGTTTTCGTTGCTGCTGCTGCACGAGCATAGTTTAAGTAAGCTTGGGAGATTTTAGAAATTGAAATGCAAAAGACGATTTACCCTCTTTGTGTCTGACTGGGCTGCCCATGCAAATTCTTCTCTTTCAAAAAAGTAAATAGCTGGGTTAGTAGGAGTACATGTGAATGATGAGGATTATTGCAAATGATGCGATGCTGACGACGACGCAAAGCGACTGTGAAAGTGAATCGGTGTGACGACGAAGACGGTGACTATATGAGTTTTATGGCAAGGAATGATTATGATGATGACGGTGCACAGTGGTGGTGGTGTTGTGGTGAAGATTAAGCCGATCTTTCTATACGCGTAACCAGACGGATTTAGTTCCTATTTGGCGTTACAATATTCTGACAAAGCAGGATATTATTATTGTAAGAGTTGACAAACACCTGCGAAATTTTTCAATACGGTTATAGCCATATGAATGATGACGATGATGATGATGATGATGAAGGAAGAAAGGAAGAATAATTTTTTAAAGTTTCAAGATTTTGCATAGACGGAGATGTTTCATTATACGTATTATTAATATTCTATCGAACTTTTTATTATGGATGGAATCATCACGGGATCATTTCAATTTCGTTCTCACGAATCATCAGACAGAAAGTGCGGTGCACCACCACCGCATCAGTTCAAATGAAAAATGAAATGGAGTTTTACTTATTTATGCGGTTATGGTCAAATCAAGATAAATGGGGGAGATATTACTCCGGACGGTGAGGAAGAAAACTAACTACACTACTGCAGCATAAAAAATGATCTGGAAATTGCGAACAGCTAAAAAAATGGATTTAAAGTTTTCATATTATAATGTTGTTTGTTACGGAAAAGAACAATTTCTACAGCAAAATTGGACTCATTATTACGCAAGAATTGAAAATAGGGTTGAGTTGCAAGATAGAGAGGGCATCAAATAAAAAAATTGCTTCAAGGCATTTCACGCATATTACACGCACATTACGCATTTTTATGCAATTTTTAGCTATGAACGAACCCTAATGGAAATGGGGAGATAACAACTTGTTCAAATGATGGAAATCATCACGGTATATCGTCATCGTCATGCACTTGATTGGAAAAGGGAAGAAATAAAAAATAACACTCATATTGGTTTTATCTATGCAATCCATTGTTTCGAGTAAACTAAAGTCAATTGAAGAATGGAAAGGGAAGGATTAAATATCACATCGAGAAAAATGAAGATCTCTCGAAATTATTCACGACAACAAATAATTTTGAATAAAAATCCTGAGTTGGGCTATAAAAATCTGCTTTAAAGAGAAGATCATTGAACTAAAGGAAGTAAGGAAAAGAAAAAGAGACTTTGATTTAGGTGTTTTGCGTATGCAGTACAAAAGTTCATAATAATGCTCGATGGACACGGAGAAAACTTTACGGAAATTTGGAGAAGATTAAAAAAATGAAGACGTGGAGTATCTACGCACACATTATTCAACAAGAAAAAATAAAAATTTCCGCATAATAATAATACTTACGCCATCACTGAAAGGGAAAACATATTATAAAAGTTTTTTATTTGATCACGAGACTTTGAGGAATCGTCGTCGAAATCCGTGAATAAGATTCACCTGCTGTTATGTTGCTGTTGTTATCTTATCCCGCGTGAACTTAATTCTCCGCAAGATAATGATAATTCCCATAAAAAATAATAATGACGACGAAGGCCATCAAATTTTTTCCAGTTTAAGTATGAAACGATGTGTAATGTCTCTTTAAAGTGTATTTACTTATACAAGATTTAATTTAGTATTGAGTTATGAAGCTGCTGAAGGAAGGAGTAAGTGAGGAGGAAGGCAAAAGTTACATATAATCCAGCTTATAGCTTGCATCATCATTAAAGTTTATAAGTCAACGACGATACGTAGTAAAATACAAAAATTAAATTTCTCTTTACAGCGATTTTCTTCCTTTTAGGAAACCAAAGAGGAAACAGCTATGTATTTTTGTGTTGTATGCATCATCCACTCTTAAAATTGTTACACTATGCAAATAATCGAAAATCGTTAGAAAGAATCGACGACGACGTCACGCCATGCGCCATTATTATATCAATTGCATCAGTATTCTTTAAAAAAGAAAGATGACATTTACGGAATGACCTTCCTTCACCTCGAAAAACCTATACGTTATATGCTTAGCTCTTGCGTGTGAACTTAATCATGACATTTATATGCGAATTTCTTTCGGGAAAAAATAATTTCAGGTTTTATATAGGTGAATAAGTGAGAAAATGAGAATAAATTCAAGTTTGCCTTAAGCAGTAAAAAGAATTCGTTTGCTTTTTTCCTCATCATTATACAAACACATTCGAATTTGGGAGGCTCCAGCAGGTAGGTATCATCATCATCTTCTAGCAACGAACAAATGGCTTTCTTGATGATGTCAAGTTTTATCAGAAAAGTATAAATTTCAATTTTCGATTAAAATTGTACCTTTGACATTTCAAAATGAAACTGAAACTCGCTGTTTTTATTTCATTGTAAATCATTCTGGTACACGAATCGTTAATAATGAATTGATTTAGTATAAAAGCTATGTAATCATTGGTTTTATGTCGGATGCTTCGTCGTCTTTGTTCTATTCTGAAACTAATCTTTAGTCATATAAAAACGTATAATTCTGGTACATCTCAAACGCTGCTGCTGCTTGTTTTCTTGATACTTGCAAAGACATTTACCATTTATTTCATTTTATATATCAATCTTACAAAAATGCCGAAACAACTTTCATAAAATTCATTGTCGATGGATGATGATGGATAAATAAATTTTTATTGTGGGGAAGCAAAGCTCTGAAAGGCAATGATTTCTCGTTAGAAAATCAATAGCAATCAAAAATATAATTTTGTCAAAAAGTATAGATACAATATAAAAGCTACGTTACATTACATTCCAACTTTTTTTCCAAAAGCTACTAATGAAAAGTAATTCTATGATTTGGGAAGACAGTCATCGAACTGATTATGAACATTTTTGCTTCCTTTCTTCCTTTTCCGCACAATTTTCTACATGTCTCTGCTATACTACTGCCTACAGAATACTTTCACTTTTTAAATTCCAATAGTATCTAGAAAGTTTACTCCATGAGAAATAAATTTGCCGTGAAACGAAAATTTGACAGCGGGACTGCAAATCGTTTAAGTTGTCACGCTGCTGATCGTCAGCATCACTGCACCGCACCGGCACTACTGGGGTACTTTGATACTTTCTTTCCTTCCAACGTCATCTGCTGTCATGCATCAATTTTCTATTGTAACTTGCATGCAACGAATTCTCATAAAAACAGTCAATTTTAATACTACGAACACATTTCATGCTTTTTACCAGCGGATAGATCCATTTCATAGTAACAATTTTCCCAGTTATTCTTTCCATTCGCATCCCAACAAAAGTTTAATTTCAATCAATTGACTTCTTTTTTGAAGTTCTGCTCATTTTCAGCTACATGTTATATTGAATGGCAACAACGACCATAGAGCTGCCGCTGTTGTTTTTTTTTATAAAAAGAAATTTATTTATTTTTTAAAATATTAAATCGTGCTTCATGACATGTGCTCATGTATTTTTGTGAAGTTTTCTTTCAAAACCGAGAAGTCCTGTGTGTGTGAGCAGTTTTGCTGCTGTCGTGTGTGAGACAAGATTTTTCTTGGCGATATATATGTGCCTATACGCACAAAGAAACTTCGACGTTCCATCTTCAAAAATAATTTACTGACAAGCAGATAAACCCAATAGTAAACTTAATTTGCATATGCAAATTATGTTTCAAACCATTTTAGGAAAGAATACACTCTAACAAAGCGAAACCTGTTTCTGATGAGGAATGTTTTGCTCATTTGCATATTTTAAATCTTGAGGTTCTATCCTGTTTTTGAAACGGGATATAAATAG
>JAHZNJ010001436.1:0-30118 GCA_027744475.1 Lepidocyrtus cf. sotoi NNG-2020 | reverse complement strand
GTGGGGAACCACTACCTCTCATTAAAAAATCTCATTTCCGCAAGTCTGTCAGGGAAGAAGAAGGAAAGGACGAAGCCGTAAATTTTTAAAAAAGGGAGAAAGAGAAGAAAAACCCATCGCCACACAATTGTCGTTTATCAACGCAAGAGAGGGAGAGACGTTTAGGAGTAAAATAATACTCTCATTAGTAATTCATAGGCAACCCCCCGTGACGCTTACACAATGAGATGAGAGGAAATCTAAAAAACCGTAATGGATATGTTTAAGTAATAAGAATATACTGCAGCAGTAAAGGAAAGGGCAATATTGTTTTCCTACTTCCAATCTCTTTGTTTCCTCAAGTAAGATGACTTTCACTGGAAAATGTTTAGCCGCTTATTTTCTGCCCGTTTAACATTTCTACTGTTTATTATTATTATTATTTATCATTTGGCAGCGAAATTCATGGAATGGAGGAGGTAGGTACTGAGAGGAGTGGGGAATGAGGGAAGGAAGAGAGAAGGCTTCATGCTGCTTCCTTCCCTTAATTTTTTTCCCTATGATTACTTTCCCTTACTGATCTTCTTTTCTCCTTTTTCGTTCTGTGTTTCCCTATTTTGCAAATTTCCTTTTTCCTACAATAGTTTACCTAAATTGTCACGACGAAAATAATTCACGAAATTCGCTATTTGAAATTGTTTCAGCATTTTAGTTCACAGCGGCTACAGTTTTACCATTAACCTTTGACTTCTATTTTTACCTCTTTTTGTCATATTGTATTTGAAAGCTGGGCTGTGAAAACGAAAACTGTCTAACCAAGCGGCATTCAATCAGCCATCTCAGGTCCTTTCCAAGCACAGAGTTACGGAACCGTATGCAGAGATCCGTACATTTGGTGAACTTAAATTTATCCAGTATTTACTTCATTGTAGAAGTACTTTTTATTTCTGACAGAAAGTGGAACTGTAAGTTTGCAAAGGAAAATGCTCGACGGCTCGTACTAGTAGTATGAACTTGATCGGGATCTATCTTCCATAAAAGCGACAGTGTTAGCTTTAATCTGCCATTCAAAAAGTGTTTGCTCGTCACTATTCTGTCTCAACTGCCATCACCAACACCACCATCATCACATCACACAAATTGCTATCAAAGAGCGAATTCCTATTTACGCATAGTGTATAGAAGTATATATTATGCATGTATGTATATAGCTTTTTGCGGAACTGTAGTCAACGGAGACTGACTTTTTGGTGACAATGCTTAACAAGATGCTGTTAGTAGATTTTTGTTTAAATTTAAAAGATGTGACCTTCTTCTTTGCGGACAAACTGTCATTTGGACAGAGATAGAACTATCTCGATAAAATATTTAATTTCTTTTTTCATTGTAAAGTACAACCATTATCTGTAAATACAGATGTGTGAGTGTGTGTTTTTTAATACTTTGAAGAAGGGTTATTTGAAAAGAACCTCAAGTGACATTAATTCACTCTCTCTCTCTCTTTCTCGAAGTCCTATCAAAACATTTATAAAGTCACAAAAACTAACTGCTGCGTTGCTCTCACAGCAAATAATCATTCTACTAGAAATGTTGCATAAAACATTGGAGAAATGGTACACGACCTGTTACTAAATAAAATATTTCCATTATATGATGGGAATTCTGCGAAAACTTCACTTTACTTAACTCACTGCTGTACTTCGTTTTATGGAAAATGTGAAACATACAATATATAATATTTGATGAAGTCCTTGGGGTCTCTTGGAACGTCAAGATGAAGAAAGTAGCTACAACATAAATTTAGATTATTAAAGGAAGGCTCTTAAAAACTTTACTTTTGCTTTTTCAGATAGTTTTGAAGTGCTCATAAAATATTTATTGAAACTATTAGAAATGTGACGTAAACATCAAAAGTTTCATTTCATTAATGTGATTACGTCACGAAAAATCTTTTTTTTTTTTCAAAAATTCTAAAATATTGTATAATTACTAAAATGTTTAAATATGTCTACTTCAACAACATTGTAAATCGCAACTGTAGCTAAGCAATTTTAGTTTTGATGAATTAGTAGAAGCAGCAACTATACAATATTGCTCACACAGCATTAAAAATTCTCTTAAAAAAATTTTTTCCGTTTCAGTGATAAAGTTTTTTTTACAAAAGTAAACATTATTATTTCCGTAAAACATTTATTCAAATTGGAAATTGATACTTATACAGAAATTTCTATGCTTTCACGATAAATATTTGTGTACGCTGCGTGCCTTCAAGTATGAGAGAGATTCGCTTTTAAGAATGAAAAGAAGACTAACAAATCATTTTTATACGGTTTCTTCTTAAGCAAAAGTTTTCTTTCAAGCGAAAGATTGGAAATAAATTCACATTTAGCTGAATTTAATACTATCTGAAGGTCTTCTTCAAATTTAGTGACAGCAATAAAAGACAAAGTTAAAGATACGTTTGCTGGATTTAGCGATGAATAGAGTCATCATAGTAACCAAAACGTACGTACCTACGTATGTTCTATAGTTTTTAAAAACTACTACTACACTATCACTGCTACGTTTCCATTTTAAAATAGAAAATAAAATGTGTGCCAAATAAAAGTAAACTTACTCATGTATGTCAATCAAAGAGTTTTTAAGTAGGAATATGCATAGAGCACAAAAGCAATCTTTTGGCGGAGAGGGAAGGCTCATATAATATGTGTAATTAGACTTTTAAGCACTTCTTTATTAGTCTGGGCTTGCCAAAATTCAAGGGGGCTTTACGGCTCTTCTCTCCACTAAAACAAGGTTATTACCCATCCATGTTTAATAATACCACACGACGACGACGACGGCAGTAATAATGTTATCTTTTGAAAAGTACGTACTTTTTTCAGATTGCCTAATCCATTTTCCCTTCGCCTTTTACTTTTTTTTACTTTGTCTAATTACTCTATGATGAATTAGAACAATGCACAGACAAGAGAGAAACTTCGTCAGCTCCATCATTGCATGGCATGTAAATGTCATGCAATACGAAACAAATCAGTAACATGCACAACTAATCACGTCGAGGAAAACGAAGCAATGTGAGAAAAAAAAACAAAAGGAGAACTCAACAGCTGCAAGTTAGCTACATTTCCTTATCCCCTTTCTTTCCTTCGATGACCTAATCATAATTACTCAAATAGAAAGAAGGAGGAAATGAATCGGTAGATTTGGCGGTGTGATTTCTACTCTTCTTTTATCTTCAGTGCTTTTTTATAGCTTAACCACATCCACATACTAGAAGAAAGAAACACAATACCTTGATGGAAACTGACTCGACGACAACGCTCTCATTTTTGGAGAGACGAGTGCAATTTTTTTGCCGCTTCAAATACCAATTGCTCTATTACTTGCATTACCTACCACAGATACTATTTTGTAGTATAATTTTATGGCAGTCGCAGTCTCAGTAGCGGTGGCTGCAACTAATTTTCAAAAGTCCAACAATTAAATGCATTATGATAAGGGAATAATATAATATGTCATGAATGTTTTATAGAGGATCATTCTAAACCAATAAATCTTATTGGAAACTCTATCTTACTTCCTCCATCACAACCACATCCCATTTATCAGAATGCACAAGGTAAAACATTGACTAACAAAGGGGATTAGTGAATGCGTCATCATCATCATCATCATCATCATCATCAACAGCAGCATTTTGTCAAATATTATGCAGTGCCGGCGGTGGTGGAGCCATTCTCCAATTTTACTTTTTTTGTTCGCCAATTATTATTTTCGGCTAGGCAGGGCAGCTTTTATTTCTAATAGTGCAAGCTTACGCTTTGATTTAGAAAAGGTCAAAAAGAAGAAGAAGAAAGGTTTACAATAATGAAATGGATTGATCGTTTCAGTGCTCTTTCCCAACAGCGCAGCGCTCCATTTTCAGTTTCCCGATGAACGTATGTAAAAGGGAAACGAAGGAAGTAGCTGCGAGCGGTAGACTTCAACATTGATTTTCTTTTAATTGGTTGGTTTAATTTGCATGCAGAAATAAAGAGCATCCATCCACCCCAGCCATTTGAGAGGATGATGTTCCTTTTGTGCACGATAATAATGCTACACTACACACACACACACACACGTAATAATATTCTGTACCATAAAAAGCTGTCACTTTTGTTTTACATTTTCCTATTATTGTAGCCTCTTTCTTTTGCAATACATTAAAATCCGATGATACATTAAATGCGCTGAAAAAGCAAAATTGTGTTTTATTTCACGATGTGAGTGGAGAATGGATGAACGAGTTTAATAACTTCCACGATATACAGTGATCGATTTACCTAATATATATCTAACGAAGAACTAAAACTAAATGATAAATTTATTATTTGATATGCTTCATAATCGTCGAAATGAACAAACTTGCATTTTGCCTAGTAGCAAGCGATTTGTAACCATTTGAAAGGTATGCGCAACAGCAACAAGGCATAAACATAAACGATGCAAATAGCTGAGCATTTAAAGATTTGTTTTTGAGAAATTGTAAAATAAATTTTACGTAAGTTTAATTGAAATTGCGTATAAAAAAGAGCGTAGCGAGATTATAAAGAATAGCGAAAAGTACTAAAAGGAAATTATTATTTTTTGAATCATTAGAAAGAAATACCTTGATGTTTCTCCTTTCCTTCAAGCAGCAAGTAAGTTTGGAATGGGAAAAAGAGAGAAAGAGACGACCATGACATTGTAGGTAATTTTTATGGTATAATTGCTAAACATAATATTAAAAAAACCTCGAAAGGGAAAATTAGCGATGAAATTATTACAGTACAAACTTTATGCTTTGGCACTTTACCTTCACAAATTATATAAATATATTATTATAATATGATGTAATCAAAAGGTTCTTTAAGAAGCACGGGCAATTAATCATTTCCATTTTAATTACTGTTCTATAATTGTTCGGTAGAAAGGAAATTGAAAAATGTTTTTACTTTCTTTTTGTTTATTTACGTATATTCAGCTAAATTAATTAAACACATTTTTAAGTAGAAATACGAAATTATTTTTTTTCTTAAGTGTCTCATTTTTCGTTCGTGTAGTAAATATTTGTATTGCCGTCATCTTTTTAATTAAATTAATATTCTTTTTTTTATTCAAATCTACTTGTCTAATAATGATCAGTGTGTTAGAATAATACTTTCAATCTACAACTCTATTTCTCATTTAATTCTACTTCTAATGTGTATTGGAATGATCGTGTTTGTTTTGTTAGATTGCTGCGTTTGAAATGTGAACATACTAAAAAATGGGAAACTACGATTTCAGCAGGACTAAACCAGCTACTGTGTGTAGAGGACATGCAAGTATCTATTCAGAAGTTCCTCATTATAAAGTAAACTTTTTTGTTAAAAATACTTTATTTTATCTACTTATAATCTTCTTTTGTAAATCATGCGGTCTAACTAATTATTGTCATTGCATTCCATCTTTAAAAAACAAAATTTCTGATTTTGATGTCATGGCATGCGGTAGCAAAAATTGGAATCGAATGATTTGAAATTTTAATATTACAGAGATGCTATACTAATTTTTTCTTTAAATATAAAATTTTAATTATGCTGAACAACATATTTTTTTATTTTTTATAGAAGCGCAGTTAACGAAGATAAAGAGGTGAAATTAAATTAATTAAGTTTGTTTATTAATTTGTTAGCCAAGTGGTAAGTGAACTTTATACAGTAATTAAAATGTTGGTATTAGTGTAATTAATTAAGATTGTTAAGTCACGTACTCATGTAAACTTGTTAGCCGGCAATCAATTTTATAAAAACAAATGATTATTGTTATAATTATGATTAAGATTTAGAAAAACGTAACTGTAATATTAATAAAATCATTCAGTAAATACGAAAGAAGAAGAGGAATAATTATATTTATTGTGAAGAAAGAAACTCACAAGGATTCGAACGTCTTCTCATGCTGCTGAAATTGCTGATGCTGAAGCGGATGAAAGCTCTGACCATAAATTTTTGGATTACGGCAAAGGCCAAAGGGATCATCACCCATCCCATATATACCAGCCACAGCTGCCATCTTACACGTTTATGTTTTTGGCTACAAGTTTCCGAGTAGCACAATAACAACAATAACAGTTTGGAAATAAGCAAAACACTTTTTATCCTTCCCTTTTTGGCATGGCTAACATATCACTAATTCGTAAGTTTTTAAATGGTTTAAAAAAAATAACTCAGACGTGTAAGATGATGTTGGTTTTTGTTTTCATTGGAATGTGACAAGATTATTATTGGTCAATAGTCAATACAAAATCACGAAGAAGGTGATACATAACTGGAAAAGAAGCGAAGTGAAAGAAAAGAAGAATGTGACATGACATTAAAAACAAATAATAATAACCGTTGAGGTTAAGACGAGTTTAAGAGCTCAATAACCGCGCCACGCGACCACCAACACTCGAAAATAAGAGAGAGAGAGAGAGAAAGATAGAAAATAGGAAAAGGAACAAGAATAATCTATCTTGTTTACCATTTCATGATTAAAATTTAAAGTTGTTCGGCATGAAAATAGCTACCTAATCTATATAAAAATAATTTGAATATTTAATCAACTAACTCGACCCTTATATAAATACAAATTAGCGGCTTATGATTACTACAAACGTTACTCTGCCTAACATGTACCAAGTCAAAAAAAACTAACTTTCTTTTTTTTAGCATGGATGTCTTCTGTTGTTAGTCTTTTTGAGGAATAATAAAGCTTGTCAGGATCTGGATAAAGCTCTGTTTATTTGACTACGTGGTTTCTACTTTGTAATATGTTTTAAAAGTCTAACTCTTTCCCTCATTGTTTCTTCACAGTTTAGACAGCGTTATGCCTAGTAAACTGACATAATGTTTGATGGGATTTATTTTCTTAGAAGATCCGAGAAGGTAGACAGGGAAAGAAAGAGAGAAAGAAAGAGGGAGAGAGACAGAAAGAAAGAAAAAAGGAGGTGGAGGAGAATGACGAGTATTTATAAGGTTTGTAAAAGGGCATTTAACTTCTCGTTTTCCTTTGTCTTCCTTTTTATCAAAGTATTAAAAAGCCACAATCCCTTCTACCTTTTCCATTTCCATCTTTATTTTTCTTCATTCTTTCAAGCCATAAGCTTTGCTCCTTTTCGCGTCGAGAAAGCTTCTGCAATTCTTTGTCCCTCTCTCCTCTCTTCCTCTCCTTTCTCTACCTTATTAAATGATGTCAGTCGGACACGCAAACCCACTACCATACCACGGCCACAATCATCCTTGGCAGCAGCAGCAGCAGTAGCAAGAATATTCTTCTTCTCCATCTTTTCCTTCTACTTCGTCTTTAGAAAAATGAAAATCCATTTGACTAATATTATTCTCTCTCTTACTCTATTCCTTTCTGCCTTCAAATTTTCTACGCTTTCTTCCTTCCCGCTAACCTACCTACTAAAGAAGTAGTGAGCATATTATCATCATTGTTATACAAGACAAAATGATATAATGATGTTGATTCTGCTGTTGCTGTTGCTGCTGCTACTGATGATGATTAAAAGATAAAGTGAGGTTCGTGGTTTCTCTCTCACATTCCCCTCCTATCCCCTTTCACTTCGCTTCTTATCCATTTTTACCACAACAAGAAAAAAATGCTGGTAGGTATAATATTACACAAGTTACGTTTATATTATGATTATGTTGCTACTGTTGCTGTTGCTTTTGAATTTATACTATCTTGTTTTGAAGCAGTAGCTAGAAGCAGGAGGCAAATTGATGAGAATTTCCAGCTGAATTCTTATGTAATGTTTGCTGATAAACGTCTCATTACATACTTTTATTTTATTTTAGTTTGTTATATTACTACTATTCTCTTTTGTTTTTATGTTCTTTCTACTAAATCCAGGGAAATATTCATATTATGGAGTATATGTTGGTGAAACGTTGTCATCTTATTTTATGTAGTTTGCATAAAGGTTTCTCCTCAGCTTTCCGCGTAGGGCATAACTCATCCATTTCTTTGCAGTTTCCCATTATTATTAATTTACAAGGTAACGTGCGTTACGCTCATATGGGAGCTTTCTATTACTTCCAGCAGTCCTAAATATGTATTTTGTTGCTTGCGTCTTACAACCTACAATCCATTGCATTTGCTTTCTGCTTTCACTTTAAAAGTTCTTTAAAGTCAAATAGAAAAGCAGAAATTTTGTTCTGTCTTTCGTCTTCATTTCTTTTGAAAGTCCACTTGCACAGTAATAAAAAGGGATTTTAAATCTTGTTTACTATCGATTATTATAATAATACTATATCTTAATAATAATATTCCTTTTCCTCCTCCTCCATCAGCACCACCACCATCACTACCACTAATGTTATAATAACCATTTTGTAAATTATTACTATCTTCTTTTAAAATGCACGACTCGCCAGTGGTGGTCGCTGTGGAAGAATTCACAGTGTAGCTCAATAGCAGCAATAGCTTATCATCATTTCGTATATTGCAAGTTGCATTATTTTGGAGTGGATCGCTGAGTCCTGTTATGCTTCTCCTCGTCATGTCGACTACAATGATGAACCAATTTATTTCTGTGAGAAGATGAACAGAACAAGAGAGCAGCAACAGCAGTAGAATAACAAGTATATAGTAGTATTTATTAAGTAGTAGTGGAGAAGAATTGCAAAAGTTTATTCTGGCAGTTGACCAAAAATAAGATCAGAAGAAGAAGAAACGTAAAAAAAATCAAGAAGAAAAGGAAGGAGCAGACACAATGATCCACACACTACTCATTCACTCACTCACACTCAACATTTGCAGTAATTCGTTCTCTTTGTTCGCTGTTGCTCCATTGCATCGTCAATTAAGAGACGACTAGTCAATAAAGGAAAAGGAAATGCATCTTTCTTATTATCTTCCTCTAAACTTACTTAATGATAATCAACACACTGTACTATCATCAAAAGTGAAGCGGTACAAATAAGTATTACTCTTCATAGACTTATTGTCTTAACAATTACTCATTACTTTTATCTTTCACCTTTAACAAACACATTAATAGAGGTTTATTTTTTTCAAACTGCTTTCATAATCTTCTTATGTCACCCACCACCATCATCACCTTATCAATTAAATGTTTTGTTGTAGTATTTTTTAATTGTTTTGTCAAGATTCCAACGTAAACACAGAATTGAACGTTCGCTCAGGAGCCATTCTCCGGAAAATGAGAAGATGATAAATTAGTTTATCTCTCCAGAAAGCTTTATTTAACAACTTTGTTTTTCTTTTCATATAATTATATCATTTATGGCATTGTAAATATACTACGGACATAGGTATGTAACTGTGAGGTCCATTTTACATCTTTACACATAAACGCACAAGATGATTTTAATTGCCGATAATAACTATCACAATGAATTTCATTCTTTCATTTTGTTTATGCACATTATCGCCTCTCTCTCTCTCTAAGGTAAAATTTGTTCTGTCGTAGAGCTTCTGTTGCTAATGACGATGATGATGTTGTTGTTGATGATGATGATGGAGATAGAGAATGATGATCCTGGGAAGGACGGCGGATGTAAGTGAAATAGGGATTGACGCACATACATTGACATGATGGTATTTGTGTCATTTAATGCTTGCTTGTAACGGCTCAAAGCATAACACAAAACGAAAAAAAAACTCCGACACAAACGCACGGACCGACCGACCAACAAAAAAATTGGTGAGAAGAGAGAGAGAGGGAAAGAGCGAAAGAATGGAAGACAGCAGAAAGTTTAATTTACTTTCATTGTATGCCGCTGAGTGAGTGAGTGAGTGAATTAGTTGTAGTTGTATGGGAAGAATAAATATATTTTATTTTTATTTTCATATAATAATATTATGCGGAATAGAATTCCTTATCGCTTATACTCTTGCTGTAACGATTTATTTTGGAAATTTGTTCTTTCAGTTAGTAGTAGTAGTAGTAGTAGTACACCAGGAACTAGATTAGCATTGAGCTCACACGTCACATTGCTTTTAAATTCAGAACACACTTTGGACCTCTCAGCTACTGCTTGAAAAGTATTTTAAGTGGTGTGTTGAATTACACATTTTGAAAAGCCAGTTTGGCGAAAAAAGTATTATTCTCGTAGTCATACGTAACGTAACGTAACGTAACGTAACGTAACCGTTTCCTGATAGTAGTATTTGTAAAAGTAAGCAAGGAAAAGTTGTTTTGCTCCCTTTGCTTGAATCATCATCATCATCATCCTCCTCCTCTTTTCGCAATCATGTAAAACAATGCAACAACTTGTGATGGGTTTTCTTCTTCTTCTCTCTCTCTCTCTCGTTTTTACTCTCTCGTCTTTTTAAGAATGTACCAATGTCCTAACCAAGACTCGTTTGGAAATACTCTCGTGGAATACTCTTGTATCCTTTGTAATCCGACCGTTTCAAGAGAAATAACAAGGATTCAACAGAATCATTTGACATAAATGAAAAATACAGTTTTAGTTTTTTCTAACTCTACTGTTTTTTAGACATTTTGGTGTTTTTTTTTCTGTTGTTCTTCCCAAAATGCGGAATCGTCAATAACGTTTCAATTTTCACAAATGCTTTTTTTTTACTACGGCAGCAGGGAATTACTATTTACTGTGTGTGAGAGAAAGAGATGACGTAGATAGAGCACGGAACCATTCACTTTAACAAAAACCTCTTTTGTATTTATTCTCTTCGCTTCTGTAATAATTTCAGCATCCTTTTTTTCTTTCCCTTTAGACATTACTTTGTAGTCATAATAGTAGAAAAAAAGTATTACACAATGCGTTCGCGTTCTTGTTGTCGGTGATGAAAGAAAGAGAATAGGACGAAGTCGACGACACAACACAAAACGTTATATAGAAAAACTCTCAACTGCAACAAGTGGAAGAAGAAGACGGAATGTTCACGGTACGACGACAGCAAAGCAACGACCAAAAAACGGAAATGAAAAAGTAAAAAATAGAACGAGCATTTTCTCTCAATATTTTGTATTATTGGAATGCCAAATGGAAAGCTAGCTGATTTTCTATACAATATTAAAGTTGTATGCAAAAAAAACGACTAATTTCTCTCAATTTTTTTCCTTCCTATTATCATTGAAAATCATCAGGTCGGAAAATTCTAAATTGACAAAATAATTTTGTAGTAATAACAATAATCAGACTACATTTCCGATCAATTAATGTACATCACTGTAACTGTTACACAGATCATGAACCATTCGTGAAAAATCCAACAAAATTATTCCATTATACGTTCAGTACGGGTTTGGAAGAACCGTCTTTGGCAACAACGGAACGGAACGGGCATCATCTTTTATTGAAATTTTATGGCCAATTATTTCTTTCTCTATACTCTACTGTGGTGGTATAGTATAGTTATCCATTTTACGATTAGTAGATACGGAAGGAAAAGTCAAGTGGAAGAATAAAAGACATTGTCCAATTTTCTTCCTTTTTATCAGCCACGTGTGTGTTCGGTGTTATAATAATTCACCGATTTAATACAATTGGGGATAAAGTCTTGTTTCTGTTGGAACTGACATATCTGTAGCAGCAGCGCAGTACCACCTCCCTCACCGTTATAACTTTTTCTACAGATTTCCACTTTTTAACTATTTTGTGCTGCATATTGTACAATATGTTAGCCAAACCACACACACATAGTTTTTGGTCTTCAACCCAAGAAATTGGAAATTATATCTTGAATTGTGTTTCAGCGAACAGCTTTTCTCCAAATTTAATTTAATTTGACGTGTAAGATTACGAAGAAGTTAGCAAACTTGCACTATTACATATTAGATATCCATATATACATGGACTGGATTTATTCTTTGGTTGAAATAAATAACAAAAATGTCCACGGTAGCCACAATTTAGTGTAAATTTTCACTATCCAAGCAAAAAATTTCTGGAACCAAACACTTCCATTGCAACTCTCAAAATTGATGGAATCGCCATTTGAACTTCTTCATTCAACGAAAAGAATCGAAGAATCCGATATTATATTGTATTGGCAGGTTACAGAGAATGTCAACCCCTCCCGGAAACGATTTAGGAGAGGATTGGATAATCTAACATTAAAGTTTTTTGCACTGACTGCGAGCAACTACCTCCTCCATTCTAGACTTTTTATTTTATTATTATGTTTTTAGTACAGGAAACCGAATACGCTTTGGAAACGATAAGAATAATGCGTGTTGAATGTGATGAGTCGCGTGTGAGCACTTATGTCCATGTGGACCAAGAAAAAAGATGAGACCGACATCACCGTCAGGAAAAACACGAAAGAAGAATAAGGAAGGAGTCACCAAAGCTCAACTCAACTCAAACTTCCTCACTGCTCCTCTCGCATCATCGTCGTCGTCATGATTAAGATGAGGAGGTTGTGGAGGAACAACAGAAAAGAACAGGATCACAACTAAAACCCACCGTTATTAAAAGCGGAGGGGAAAAGCAACACGGCTTTGGTGGCTGTGCTGCTGTGACGGCGCATGAAAGTTGGAGCGAGCACTTTTCCGTCAGTTCGGTTCTTTTGTGTTTGTATGTGTGTTATGTGTGTGTGTGTGGAGGGAGTGTGGAGTAAAACTTCGTTTTTTAACTCTCTTTCTCTGCTACTACTACTTCTTCTTCTATCTCTACTAATGCTTCGTATACTGCTGCTGCTGCTTCTACCAGCAGAGAAGAAGCGTTTGGAACAACGGAACAGTTCATTTTTCAAGATTGTAGGAAAGTTTAAAGAGTAAATTGATCTTCATTCCCTGTTCTTTTTTTCCCATTCTACAACACGACTGCTGCCGCCGTTGTTGCCGTTCCATTTTGATGATGACGAGAACGACGGGGATATGATAATGATGATGATGAGAAAGATGAGGATAACTGTAATTGCAATCCAGCTTGATAATATTTATATACTTCTCATCCTCACTTTCGCTGATTTCCACCATATTAGCTCTCCGGAATAAGGGAACAAGAGAGGAGAAAAATAATGAGTCAGCTAATTTAGCAAGTCCATAAAGGACTTCTTTATGTTTAATTCCGCTCATGGATGGAATAGACTAATTCTCTGTGAACCACTATTATTATTACAACAACTACCATCGCTACCACTATTTTTTCTTCTTTAAATGTTCGATTTTCTAAAAGGAGAAAGCAGCAGCGCGGCGGCGAAGAGTGAACATCATTATCATTTTATCTGGACATAAAGTAAACAAAAGTAAAACAAAAGTTTTAAATGTGATCGATTTAACTGCCTTTTTCTTATTTCGTGCATCTCCCCTCCCAAGAGAAATAAATCCAGAGGAAAGGAAAGAAAAGGAGAAAGCATATAATAAAAAAAACTTTTTTCTCTCTCTCTCTGTCTCTTTCGCTTTTGTTTTTCCAGTAAACAGTTAACCTTTCCATTCGACAATGTTAAAACAGAGGTAAAACGACAGAAAGAAGAAAAAAATAATTATTTCCATGTACCACGACCACAACCACGACGGTGACTGCGACTGCAAAAAAATACACACACTTGAATGAAACTATTCAGGTGTTTTTCCGCTCTAAGAATGTTATGCTACGCTTCCTTTTCTAATTCATTTTCACTCGGATGGACCGGACTACCGTAGATGATGATAATGATGATGATCGCGGCAAAAGCTACCGTTGCAATGCAATGAATGACCAAACTCCAAACCTGACATGAATTTGGTGGATTGTGCTTTACTCACACACAGCAATGCAATGCAATGTGTCCAAAAGTTTATCTTGATAAAAGAAAAAGAAGAACAAGAAGATAGGAAACAAACTCCATCCTAAAAAAACATCATCCATCTGTTCATACTACGCGACACTAGTAGATTTGCAGGTGACGTACAAACATGAAGATTTTTTTGTCATAGAAAAAATGGAATGGTTTCCTCCACACACCACGTAAAATCATATACTCCCTCCCTCCTTGCCTCCCTCCGAATCTCAAACTTATCAACAAGCGGTGTCAAACGTATACATTTTTAACTAGTAATTTGAAGCAGAAGAGCAGAACCAACAACAATTCTATTTTACTATATTTGATATTGTAAAAAGATTAAAAAGTAGAGTAAACCTTTGCTCTTTCCAATTACAAAAATGTTTAATTAAATAATGTAACCCTCACAACAACAACAACGACAAAATGTTTTAATTTAGTAGAACGTTATCCAAATGAATGAGAGCAAACAAGGCGAACTATAGAATGCTAATAATAATAATAGCAAAGATAAATATTCAACGAATGAGCAGTTCTACTAATTTGTAATGGCGCTATGTTAATAAACATCTGCTCAAGGTCAATTGAGAACTATCAGGTTAGGTTAAAAACAGTAAGAGCAACTACCAACCTCCCTTTCTAAAAGCTTGAAGTTGATGGATAAGTCAGGAGTAGATTAACAGCTTCCTTTGAATTGGACCGGATCCTATATTTATTTCTTTTGCGAATTTTAAGCTCAGTAAATTTAAAATTATGCAATTTCCTTTTTCAAGCACCAAGCAAACAGTATATAGGCCGCCGGCCAGCATGTTTTTTTTGCAATGTGCTTATAAGCGGTAATAATTATCATCATCACAATATCTGGTGAAGTTTTGTTCTTCATGATTTCCTCTTTTGAATTGCCAACTGGCAAAAAATTAAGTTCTACTCTACTACAATGCAATAGTGATGATGATGAGTCAAGCTGAAGATGATGGCTGTCTGTTTGAAGTGCGCCCGTATTTGTTTTAGTAGAGAAGATTATGCTTTTCAGCGGGAACGAGTGATGAGTGGTTTGTGTTCATCCTATCAAAATTTAAGAAATGAATAGAATCATCATCATCATCATCATCATCATTCTTCTCATCTTCGTCTTCTTCTTCCTTTTCTTTTTCGTCTTCATGAGAGAAGAACTGTGTGATTGTGTTCTCAAAAACCCTCTCTGTTTTTCTTTTATGTCAACAGTCTAATTTCATTTTAAAACCCACCACGTTTTCTCTGTATTCGGATGAGTGAGTGAGTGGCTGAACTAAATTCTTTTTCCTCGTCAGCATTTAAATTTATTCTTTGTTCGTGGTCTTTGTAGTAATGTCCCTCCGCCGCCCGGCCGTCCAAAAATAAAGGTATAGTCAGTGCGGTGGTAGAGGAACTGAGGAAGACTTTTTGGATGGAAATTGGAAGTGACTGTCGTGAATACCTACGATGACCGTACATAGTCGTCTCTCATACAGTAATAAAAAAATAATCCAACTACCAATTGACAGCAAAACAAAATTCTGCAACGACGCCGGAACAAGAGTTTTCTAACAGAAGTGGGTAAACATTACTACTACAGCACATCAGCGATTTTACAGTGGATGCTTACTGAATTATAAAATCTTGTGAATGAAGAAGACCCTTACTTGTTGGCTTATTTACTTATTCTACTCCCCGCCAACTTTGAAATTTGACTTAAATAATTTCCTTCTATCTAAAAGTTGTTTGCATGTGTGGTGTGGTCCAATATAATATTTAAACTACCACAAAATCTTTACCGCCAAGGTAAACTGCTTAAAGAAAACTGCTCCTACTTTTTGAAAAAAAATGTTGCCTCCGTTTCTATTCAATTGTATTCTCTAAGCTAAACACCAGTTTATTATTTTTACAGACAGATACAAAAGAGTTGGAAAGGCAAGAAAGGTGGTTTACAAATTTCAACTATAACAACACAACACAGCGGAATCTTTTTTTGCACTAGAAAATTGTGAGTAATGTGTACATTATTCAAAACATACTTACATGCTGTTTCACCAGAATATTAATGCCATTTTGATTTCATGTGCCAAAAAAAGTTTGAACCAACTGACTAGTGTTAATCATAATTAATGACATAGGCTGCTAAATGCATCTGCTTGAAGACTACTCTAAAATAGCTATTGTATTGGTTGCTGATAGCTGGCAGACAGGCAGTTGTAAACAGAGGCGTAAATTGTACAAAAGAAAGAATTAGAAGCTACTACTTCATTTCCCACATCACATTGTTCAAACCTTGCATGTTTATATCTACTTTACTTGCAAAATACTATATTATAGCTCTCGAAAAAAAAAGTTTTCATTTTCTCCTCATTCATACCATCCGTCTTCCTTCTTTTAAGCATTTTAATTGCTGAGTTGTTGCTGTTCCCCTTCCGTTTTTTACGCGAAGTGAAGCTGTTGCTGCTGCTGTCTATAGTATTTAAGCATCACATAGCAAGAAAACTTTCAACTGTGTCTTCTTGCTAATTTTAGCATGACATTGACACTTCCAAAGCAATTCCTTAAGATTCGAGTTTAAACATAGCTTTCATGCCTGCCTAACATCACACATTGTGAAATTTGTGAAGACAACACAGGTTTTGCCAAATGAAAAAAAAAGAATAGCAAGAGGAATGGGAATAGATGCCTTGTCAGACAAGACTGATTTAATAGGAGCAAACTTGATAGATTCGCAATGTGCAATATGATCCAATCCGACAATAATAAACTGTTACATACATACATACATACATAGCATAATAACGTAACAAACCAATTATAATATTGTAAAAAATATTATTATTATCATGAGAAGGATCACGGAAGAGTACAATTCATGAAAAAAACTGATTACAAATGAAAACGAAGTGAATCAAGATAACATCTCTACTTTTTATAATATGTGCAGAGTGACTATTTTCTTTTTACTATGTATTTGTATTTGGATATTTGGATCTCATGCAAAATATCAATTTAAACTATTTCCAAACTTGCGTTATGTATTATGTATAGTATTATTAGCTAAACAAGAGCCAAAGAGCCGCAGCACCGCAACTACATTCCCACACTATAATCCCCCTTTATTATGCATGCACCATTTTCTGTTATACTTTCTTTTCTTATTTCTTCACAAATAAAATGTGTTTTTGCATGCCTTTAAAATACAAAAGGGATGTTTGACGTCGTCGTCCTCGTCTATGCAATTTTTATCGCTATAATGTACAAACGGCTTGGCTCTACTTATCATAAACATCAACATTATTATCTAATGCACTCCATTTCAATAATAATATTTAGTGGCAGCAATTCCACGATTTGTGTACTGCTATACTCGTACAACAACAGCCTCACCGGCCGACAATGGATAATAATAACGGTCATAAAGTACACTGTTTGATTTGCATAATACATACTACTAGTACTACTACTACTATTACTACTACTACTACATACATAAAAAAGATTTCCTTCATTTTTATGTACGATTTCATCTTTCTTTTCATGAAAGAAGACCGTGCCATTTCATTCACGCAACGCAACAAAACTGAATAGCTATTAGGTCATGAAGCTCTCTCTCTGAAAGTACAAAATATTTTGGCTTAGTATCATCACTTCCCAAAAATCAACATGTTTTTTTCGTCTTCTTCCTTTCCCTTTCTTTGTTGCTCTCCAACATCACCACCAACTACCACCATCACTACTTCCTAATGGTAATGCTATGCTACTACGATGATAAAACTGCAAATCATGACACATGAAAGGGGAACGAAGGCCGGTGAAACATTTTCTTTTCTGGATAATATTTGAGAAGAAAAAAAAGAGAAGAAGAGGAATAGGTTGTTACCTTATGAATTATTAACGCCTTATCATGATAAAAGGTTTCTCGAGCTTTTTCATTTTTTTTTATTCTTCTACTTCTTCTGTTCTATCTCAGACTGTTGTTGTGTTACTCGTTGCGTTGTCTACAAAGTATCATTTTACTCTCACATAATAATCATAATAATGACAATGTTAGTTGTTTCTTGTAGATTTTTCTCAGCTATTAGTAATATTATGATGTCTTTCCTGAGTTTAAACCATAATATTCCCTATTACAGCGCAAAATGTTTGCTTTAGGAACATACATACATATTTGCAACAGTCAATATCACAAAATGAGTAGAGAGAGAAGGAAAAAGGTTTCCTTAGGCTGCTTTTTTGCTCTTTTTTTCTCTATGCCTTATTACAGGCTTGAATAGAAGATGATGATGATGTTGACGATGACGATGATGATGCTCGGATGGATGGATGGAAGGACTAAAATAAATTTACTTTTGTGTAACGTTCTACGCTCACTCCATCCAGTATGGTAGCAATCACTACCGTCAATATCAGATGAATCCCATATGGATTCCAGTTATTAATATAACTGGGAAGTATTGTTGAAAAAAGAAAATATTATTTTGTCAGTCTCTTTTTCCTTCCAGCAACAACAGCGAGCGAGCGAAAAGCTTTTTGAATGAGTTACATTCCAGCATTTGGACAAGAGAAAAAAGTACCCTTTTTACCCACAGCACTACTGCTGGGCGGTTAGTACACCTTCACTATTTTCTCTCTTCTTATTACTTTCTCTTTTTTTCTCTCTCTCTCTCTTTCTGTCTCACAGCAGTAGCAGTTTAACTGTGTAGGTCAACAAACACTACAAATGTAATTTTGAAAGGAATTCTTTTGTCTGTAAAAGAGTCTATTTGGATTGGAGGCGACCTGTTTCTTCCTTCCAAGAGTCTGAGTCTGAGTCTCTGTACGTTACGTTACGTACACTACTACGCACAAGAAGTATGATGGGAGCAAAAGTATAGAGATGGAAGGAAAAAGAAGAACGGAGTTATGATAATGCAATGGAGAACGAGTCCCTCAAGAGAAATAGAAAATGGAGATGGTAAAGGGAGCACAAATATCATAAAATTCAGCTACTTTTACAACAGCAGAGGTTATATAACAACAGCATAAAGCTATAGAGGAAGATAGTGATGGTGGTGGTGGTGGTGGTGGTGGTGGCGGTGGGGATAGTTTGGGCTTTCTGTAAAATTGTTGAAACAGGCATAGATCAAAAAAACTACACGATCCAAAACTTTCTCCTTTTGTTGTGTTTAATCTTGCTATAAAATGTGCTAACATGTAAGCATGTCTTGGCATTCAGTGAGAGAAAGAAAGAAAGAAAGAAAAAGAAACAAATTCCTTTTTACCTCGCCTCCTTTCCCATTACACGAAATGGAAGGGGAGATACCTGCGAGATCTGAGTGGGAATGGAAATGATATGTAATATAAGAAGAAGAATAATATTACTTCCTTTTTCTTCTTCTTCCGCTTTAGGCATTTTTTAAAGACAAGGAAAATGATCTTTTTCTTCTCTCTTTTTCCTTTTCTCTGTTGTCTCAAAAGTAAGCATATTTAGAAAGAATATCTCGTTGATAATAATAAGAAAACCTTTCTTATCTACCTAGTAATTCTTTCATTGTTGTAAAAAAGATAGATTCACGAAGTACGAATTCAGCGTGCAAAATTATTTTATCTTTATGCATATCAATTTTATATCACGATTATCATGTAGCATCAAAATCGTTATAGTAGGAACGAATAATAATAATGTTTGCCATTTAAAAATTGTTAAGTTGAAGCTGTGCATATAAAAGACAGCAGCACGAAGCTAAAGGCGACAAATTTTTATATAAGTTCTCGGAGAGTCAGGAAAGTAAGTACTATTTGTTGCTATGTTAATATATTATATAAAACCACAGCTCAGCAGATATAATTTGATGTGACTGAGTAGAGAGAATGTTCATAAATAATCTGTGATGAAATGGAAGGGTTATTTTATGGGAGAGCAACAAGAAGAATACGAAGAAGTAGAAGAATGCGATATGCTAATAATAACGATGTAGCATGACTGAAGTAAAAGATTCGAGCGAGACAAATAAAGAGAGAGAGAGACGGAAACAGAAACAGACAAAGAAAAGTAAAGTGTATTCCAAGTTGCAACTTTCCCATTTCGTCACCGTCGGCATTTCATAGTCATAGGCAATTCCTAAATTGCTTGGAGTTTGCCATCTTCCCTACTATACTACGATACTATTACTTCCACCACCATCGCCACCTAAAGACTTCCAACAAAAAAAAGATGAGCAGTAGGAGGAGCAGCAGCAGAATGAAAACGCAAAGAGTTTGAGGGAGGGACAGGAAAAACACATGGAAGAACTAGTGAAATTTTAATGTCCATTTTCTCCAAGCGAGTAATCTTTGAACAATAAAAAAAGACTGGCTGGTTTAGCCAGCAGTGATGGTGGCATGGCGGTGGTGGTAACAAGTTTTACTAACATGACTAGTTTATGTTTCAGTTTTCCCTTGCCGTGAGGAACCTTGCCCACCATCGCAAACGTAAGGGACGCTATTTCATTACGCGTTAGCTACTACCACCATTTGAAATTTGAACGAATCTTTCTGTGAAGTAAAGTAGAGTGAGTGAAAGGATGGATGGATGGATACATATATGAAGCATACATGGGTAAAATCTAACCATTCCCAGGAAAAACGTATACAATACGTTGTTTAAAAACAGAGAAGTAAGTTGGTTTGAACGCGGTGGTGATTTAGTAAAAGAAAATAAGTAAAGGAGGAAATTCTATGATTAATATTATGTAGAACCACTGCCATTTTTCTACTTTCTTTATACCTTTAAGCTAAATACATGTTTTTTATATTATGTAAGATGATGATATGTAAGCAATGTTTTTTTTCTGTTATGTTATAAAATAGAAAATCCCGCGACGGTTCCAACAAAAAGACTTTTTTTTTTGCTTTTCGGAAGTAATAGGTTGTGAGGAGATCAAGGGAAAGAAAAGTACAACAAAGAAAATTGACCTATGAAATGGTCTTTAGCTAAAATGGATACTAAATACATCTAGCTCCTTTCTCTTTTATTTTAACAAAAAAACAGAAGCAGCAGTAGCAGCAGCAAAGAATCGTTATCCCCGTCCTATGAGAATAATACGCCACTTTCTTTCTTCGTAAGAAAAACCCCGCTCATCCCATCATTCGAATTTTGCTTGCTCGAGTCTGGAAAAGGATGGGGTTGGTTTTTACTATTCCTACATTCTTCTTTCCTTAGTACCATCTACTTTCCGTGAGCCAGTGTGTATGTGTGTGTGTGTGTACATGGAGGAGTAGAGACGTTTATGGTGTTGCAACATAAAACGCCATCCATAGGACGAGATTAAAATGAATAGATGACTGAAAACCAGTACGGAACGGAAAGAAAATCATCCTACTAAATTCACTAACTCCTTTTCTCTCTCTTTCTCTTTCTTTATTCTCTTCTTTTTTTCCTTTCAGAATGTCGGAAAAGATGGGTAAGACAAAGTGGCTTCTACGAGACGTTTTGAAGGAGGAAGCCATAACAGCTCTCTACTAACGTAACCATTCTATAGAAGAAAAGGTGGAGATTAAGACAACCGGTGAAAGTTAAGGTGCATGACGACTTCTGGTTTAGAAACTTTTACTTTTCCCAAAGAACAAAAAGGAGTTGCAATGAAACTCTTGCTGGATTTTCTCCATAGATGTAGATAGCGACCATTTATTGCCGCTCTCCTCCGTTTACGGAGAAAAACAGAACAGCGAACGAATATAATGTCAAGTCAAAAGCCACGAAACTGGTAGCATTGCTGTCATCGCATCGTCATCATCATCAACATCATCATCGTCCCGGTCGTACCCGTCGTCTTCAGCTGCAGCAGCACAACCATCGTCGTCATCATATCATGTTAATGCTGCCGACACAGCATTTCCACTTTTATACGAATTGGAAAATTTTTGGTGCCATTTGTTATCCAAAATCGAATTTCGGGAAGAAAAATACTCGAGATTGGGCCGTATGTAAATGCTTTCCACTCTTGCTTCCGTTATTTTCAAAAGGGTGGATATCTATCTCGGAGGAGAAGGAAAAAAACACCAATAAAATGGGAGGGTCTGCAAATGTTTTGTGTGAAGGGTGTGGGAGTGCTGACCTTTTATTATCGCATTTATTTCTACCGAATATCCGAACGCACACAACATACAGGTTCTGTTTGTCTGTCAGTTTTCCTCGGTTTTGCAGAATATTTTATTTTGGACAAGGGTAAAATTCTTCAAAATTTTCAGAACTGTTTTACAGTTAAAACTGTATTCGGCATCTAACTTAAACATAACAAAAAATGGTGCTTGTGACTGTTAAATTACTACTTGTATTGAATTGTTTGTTTTCAAGGTAGTTGCTAGCGGTTTGTACTGTTTGAAATATTTTTTTTTCAGCCTTCTATTATATTACTTTGAAAATCGTTTCGACAACGGGTCTACTACAACGAGCAATGATGATGATGATGACGATGGCGGGACTGATATTATTAAGATGATGATAGCCTACTGATAAAACCTCAAAATAAGGAAAGGCGAAAATAAAATTTCTTTCTCTATTGTCCAATACTAACCTACAAAGCTTATTCTCGTTTGCAGATCCGTTCCACCGCCTCCTCCGTGACTTATCTAGTAAGCTAAATAGATGAGATGACGACTATGCGATGCGATACAGGATCAGATAATAAGATTTTTTCTTCTTCTTAGGAATGAAATTGACGCATTGTTATTCAAATTACATTCGCATTCAATGAAGTTTAATCTTCTCTCATGACCTCCTCATTGAGGGAAATGGTAATAAATGCAGTAGTAGCTCATCTTATCTTTTCTTAACATCGTTTAGAATTATATTGCATCGTATCGTACTAGTATAATGAAATCTTTTGATGATGATAATAATGAAGAACGTGCAACCTTTTTAAAGACTTATTCGAGGAAACGTGACGCAGCCTATTTTACCAACTCAATTAATTTCCATGGTACTCTTGGTTCTGTTCTAATCCCCGATGGAAAATGGAACGCGACTACCGAAACTTTGACCTTGCCTTATATTATATGGGTATAATATTATGTATTATCTCTGCTTTGAAAATGATTGCATTAAATTATTATTGAAAATTATTATTATCGTAAGCTGAAAGCATGTAAGCGTATTGTAGTAAATGAAAAAGAGAATTTAAGCAAGAAGAAGAAGAAGAAGAACGTATTATATAATATTATGTTATATTAATTAAAATTATTAGGTTTTAATGAAAGGTGCATCGTTATTTTTTGCTTTGGCCAGGAATGATTTGGAAAACCCATTCCATATTATGTGAGTGATTCTTTGATTATATATTATATAAAAAAATAATGCTAGAAAAATGTGTCATTTAAAAGTTTGTTCAGATATCAAAATTAAAATTAAAAAAAACTTTTAACGTCAGTAATTTTTTTGAAATGGGAGTGAGAAAAAAATTTAGATGAGAATGATATATAATGGAAAGTTAAATATAATAATATGAGATTAACTTAGATTTTGTAGTTTGTTTGTTCGTTTTTTTTGTTTTTTTTTTGCTTTTCAAAAATCCAAAATGTATTTTACAAAATTCGAACTTACCCGCCGGCAACTAGTATCATTTGCATCTCGCCTGGGCTTGTGTCTGTAACCTGGTTCAGCAAAGAAATCAGGTTGTCAAAACTTTCTCTTCCGATTGACCGTGATTTGTTAATTTTTGTAGCCGTGATGTGTGGGTTACTCAGATTTTGATGGAACAAAATCTGAGCAATCACACAACTCTTTCTGGGGATGGTTTGACTGAATAAATTTATGCTCCGCACAATAACAACAAGAACACCAAGGTTCGGTAGTGAAACTTTCTGGCGGACTCGAAAAGATAAACTTTTTTTAAAGTTTGAATTTGATTATGATTATGTCAATTCCGCCTCAGTAATTAATATTTTAAATATGTAGTTTGTTTTATCTGACGTCGTTCAAAATGAGCATTTCACGTTTATGGAACTATTCTCGGTATCGTTTCTGCTTTGGATTGTAAAATAATCTCTCTCTTAAAAACTTATAACGTTCATATAATAATAATTTAGTTACGCAAAGCCTTATTTTAGCGTGATAATTGATAGGAAGAAATTTGTTTTAAAAGTTTAAAGTCGCTGTATATTATGTGAAGCAATATATTATACAAAATTTCTTTAAGTTTATTTTTAAAGTTGAATTTAAAAGTTTTAAACTATAATTTTAGAATTATCAGTAGGACAATATTGCAGAAACCCGGACGAATTTTCAGCTTTGTTGGACGTACATAAATGTTTGCATAACCACGAACAATGTAGCATCAGCAGCAGCTATATTCAGCGGTAATTGTAGTAATTCTTAAAACGTATGACAAAAACCCGTAGTAGTAATTATTATTATATTGAGAAAAGTTGAGTACTAAATGGTATATTATAAGCAGCGCAGAAACTGTATTTGAATCAGCTTTAGTTGATAAGTTATTAATATTTCTATTATTTCGGAACACGACGACCAAAAAGTTTCAAAATTATTTAATGTTTGAGGAATGGAATGGCATGGTTTTAATTTAAACTCCAAAGTCAGTATTGCATTTTTTGCAATTAATATTATTTGCTGATCTTTTACACCGCAGCCAAGTATTATTATCTGTAAATCCAATGGAACGGTAGATGAATAAGGAAGCAGCGTTTCCTCACTTTCACCATAACTCTTTGATATTTTGTTAATTAATGATATTTTCAAATTATGTTCTTCCTTGAGAAAAGATTTAGAAGCGAGTTCCTTCTTCAGAGGGACCTTGCAGCAGCGCAATAGCCTACTAACAACATTAAGACTTAACATGGAATCGTATTCGAAGATATTGGAAACCAGTTTAAAGTTTTGCTTTGAAGGAAAACTGCAAATTAGTTTTTTGGAGGGACTGTTGATATATTGATTAAACTTTTCTGCTGGGATGTGATGATTTTGATCGGTAGAGTTAGTAGTAATTACATTGTTAAACTTAGCAGCAGACGCGTAACATTTTCTTGAGCATTTCACCTTAACTGTTCTGTTATTTCTTAATACAAATTCGCTGTTTTTGTTTCGTATGGAATTTTTTATTCGAAGACTTTTATTACTAGAAATGGACGAACAGAGCTGAACAAATTTTAGCAGTCGTCGTCGTCGTTGTTGTTGTTTCTGACATGCAAATATTATTAGATGAAATAACAGAGAAAGCAGAAAAAGTTTCTCTCTTCCAGTTTCATAATACTTTAACGTCTCAAACGTGGGGGGAAGTTTAAAGTTAAAATCCTTCACAGGAGGAGAAGGAGGAGTTGGAAATAACTGTTTCAGCAGAACTCTGTATTCCACCACCGCTGCTGATGATAACGATTTTGCTGCTGTTGATGATGTATTCGATGATTGTGATGATGATAATGAAGAAGAAGATGCTGCTGCTGCTGTTTTGATGAAATGGTTTTGCTTCTGCATTTTTTCGACTGCTGCTGATGCTGCTGCTTCTGACAATTTTGATTACTTGCACAACAACAACAACAACTGCCTTCTTTCCGCCTCCTCCTGGTAATTATAAAAACTGCAACCATTTGAAAACCTTTCCCGTCAGTACGAGGAGAGCCACATGCACTAACAATAACGTTCGAAGCACAATCTTTTTTGCAACACAGTTTTAACAAATTCTGCCTCTGAGGATTCACGGTTTTATCCTGAGCCTAAACAACAACTGTTATGATTATATTCTGTACAATGTCCAGATACAATTTTTTTTATTTATTATTTGTGCTTATTGGCCTTTTAATTTTAACAATTAAAGATTAGCTTAGAATTGAAAGCTGTCGATATATCAACGGCGCGGCATCGCATAATGTCTAGTATGGATATAATAAAGTATTCTTATTTGCGTAATTAGCTGGTTACTTTGCTCGCTGAAATCTCAGTTGACACTGAATGAATGAATGTACAACTTTCTTTCTTTTTACAAAAGAAATGGCAGAACACTTTCATAACGTAATGTGACGAAATTGCATGCCATGCCACAGTAATGCAATGCCCGTCTTTATTTGAAATAGTGATATTATGGGAGTGAGCACCAGCAGCATTTATCGCAATTTATCTAACACAATAATAGAAACATATTGCCTGATTTTCATTAATACGTTCATTTACTATTTTCAGTTTCCCTCTAAAAGGCAAAACAAAAATAAACATAAATAAAATAGAATTTTGGTTTTAGTTCCATTCTTGCGAACGTTGCATAATAATAATATTACACTTTCATGTCATGTTATGTATCTATCAGACATAGAAAGTAATAATAATGGGCGACAGTATAAAGGTGGTAGCAGTAGCATCATCAGCCACTGCAACAAACGTACTTAAATTTTTTTAAAAGCATAATACTCTGCACGCTGATTTGTTTATAATCTTAAAATCACTTCTACAAATATATTTGCACGCAGAAAACCAATTGCGAAAAAAGAAATTGCAAGACTGCCAGCCATGCATGCATGCCGGTTTATGAGTACCTAAACTCACTCATCATCATCATCATATTATAAAAGTTGCTGCAGTCGCTCGTAGTAGTCAGTGCCACTACCAGCAAAATAGTAATGAAATCATGTATCATGCACAACTGTTAAAAACTATTTACAAATTTTAAGTTAGCTTGGAAACGCAGTCGTTCTGTTAGCTCCTTAATGTACTTTTTTTTATTATGGGATGAAAGGGTACAAGAGAGAAAGAGTGGTAAAGGAAAACTGCTACGTTTTTATTTTTACTCTTTAACCCATTTTCTTAAAGGAAGGATCACATGCACCTTCAAGGTGGAAAACACATGCAACGCCATTATTGTGGGAAATTAAAGCCTCTTCTTACTCTGTTGTGCTCTGTAGCATTGCATTTTTGTATTTGTTCGCTGTCCGATTTTCTTTTAACAGAAGAATGGACATGTAAAAAAAAGAATAAAAGGCGGTAGAGAAAAGGAAGAAAAGTGAGTGAGACTTATTTCTTTCCATAATATCGCTTTAGCATCGCCACTAGAGCAGCCATGCCCTTGTTTTTTTACTACTTTTATTTTCCTAGTTTTTTAGTTTCCATGATTCCATTGAATGAGTTTGCTTAGTTAGTTCGGCTGCCTATTGGCCTTTAATTTTTTTGCTTAAGTTTTATGGTTTAGTTTAACCCTATATCCATTTTGTATGACTGCTCTACACCCTCAAATTTATAGATATAATGCCGATGTCGTTCATGAATTATAAGCGTGATTGTACTTCCACCAGAAATAGTCCCTGCTATATAATATCCCTATATACATATATCCACATGTACATTAGTCACACAAATGAGTACACTATTTCTTTACTTTCATGTGGTTGATTTGATGATTACTGTGACAGTAGCAATCGGCATGGTATGGGTTCAACTCATTTGCTTGCTGCTGCTTTTGCCATTCAGTTCAGCTCAGTTCAATTCAGAACTTCCTCCTTCATCAAAGTTAAAGTGAAAGGAGTATATAGGTATAGTATGTAGTGTGTAGTATAAAATACGAGAGAAATGCCAGATCTATTCCTTCCAACATTTATTGGTGTAGCCGTACCACCGTACCTGCGGAAAAGGAACATGACCGCAACGACGAGATAGAAACTAAAAAGGGAAAGAGTAGTGTATACAAAAATATAAATGGAGTGAACGATGACTGATGATGATGATGATGGAGACGAAATCCAGGAAATTACAAACACTCTGTAAATGGGCTCGCAAAATTCATACAGAAGAGATATTTATTCCATGTCGTAGCTTTCTATACGAACACTATTTTGCAAATTACTTTTGTGTTGGTGGTTTTATCATGAAATCGAAAGGATTATAAAAGTACAAACCAAGTATAGAATATAAAAAAGCCAAAGAAAGTTTCTTGAGGAATGCTGCTGATTTCGATTACTCGACATTTGCATATATTTTTTAGCAAACTTTTTCAGTATAACTTTGTTAGTCACCTTTTTTTATATTACATTTGTTTATATTAGAGGCTATTAAGATTTTCCTTAAAGTTTCTGTAAAGTTGCGAGTGGTACAGAGCAAGCACGGTAAGTTTGAACGAAATGTTTTTAAATTGCGGCATACATACAGCTACACTCATGAACCGAAACCTTTTTTCCGCCATTTTATTAAGGAGGGTGCCAGGCCGGGAGTAATTGACACTGGCTAATAATTAATCACTATAATTATAAAAAATGAGCTGTTGATATTCCATTTTCTAATTACTATAAAAAATCCTGTTTGATCCAAACAAGGAACGGTCTAGATGGAATGGAATCCACCTACGCATTTACTATTTGCCCTACATAATATTTATAATGATGATATTATTGTGCCGAAAATGATAGAAGAATTGTTGCGGCGGCCGCGGCCTTCATAATATTTTTTTAGAGTATTTGTGAAAGGCGTAGAATACAAAAGAGGGTTTAAAAGGTAAATCAAATGAGTAGCTTATTGTACACGCCGCTAAAAAAACAACAAAAACGTACAAACAAGGCAATTCTATCTAATAGAAGAATGGAATGTGTAAGTAGGGAGGTAGAGGTAGGTAGGTGAAATGAAATAAAAGTGTTCATTCATTCTATACAACTACTGCTCCTACTAGATCAAAAGGAAATTTATTTCCTTTCCACCCAGCCAAGATTTCCTTGTTCAGCAATATATCACTGGGAGAAATTAGCATGGTTGCTGAAACAGGAACAGCAACAACCGTTAATAGCGACAATGAACATTTCCTTCCTCTTTGCAATAGTAGTGTTTGGTTTGGACTAAATTCTATGTTTCTTTTCTACGACCAAAAAATTTAACAGCTTTTACTGTAAAAGCAGGAGCTAGCTACTATAACTTCTCCGGTCACACCTACTTCTGAGTGAGTTTTTCGGTTTTTAGTATTTTACTTCTCTGGAAAAACAAAACAGAGACATGAAATGGGGTTTTATGGAACTAACAAAAAAATCTTTTTTTTGAGAAAGTTACATTTTTTGGTTTAGCCACACAGATATTTCTGAACTTGCCTTGCTTTTTTCGGATTTCGCTATAATTATTAAACTGGGAGCCACCTGATACTGCTGTTAAAGTGTCCGTATTATCATTCCCATAGCAGGCTTTAAATTAAACGACTTTATTTCATGTTCCGTAACGCATCTCTAACTAAAAACCATTATTATCTAAAAAAATAAAGCATTTTCAGCTTTTTTGTTTGGGTTTGAACGCTAAAAAGATTACAAGTTTATTAACAAAGAGGAAGATAAAGAACACCAAAATCTTACTCTGAGGAGATGCCGAAATTTGTACTTTTTAATCACGTAGCCAAAACGTGTGTAAATTAGTTCATGTAGTAGTAGTAGTACAATTAAAATAACTATTACAGAAAATTTGACCTTTTTTAAAAGAGGGTTTGTGGGGATAAGAACAATTTTTTTCCAGCTCAAGAGCACTTTTCTTTCCTCTACTTACAATCCCCACTCCTGCTATCAACGCTACTCTACAGCAGCAACACTCCTCTATTTCCTAATTCAAGACTCCCACGGGCGCTTTTAACCGAAAATTATTCAAGTCAACTCGTCACCAACAACAGGAGGAAAGAGAAAAAAGTGTGCAAAGCAAACCACCACTGCTACTTCAAACGTAACATTTTCCCTTCGCGAGATAGGAAAAGTTTAAAAGTACACTGATAAAAATAGAAAGCGAAATTTCTTTTTACGATTTTCCACATTTTCTAGCAATTTTTCATTGTCCTTTCATGCTGCTGACAATCTCATGTGAAAAGGGGTTTTTAACCCTAACGAGAAGCTATGCCAAGCACACACCAACTTAAACTTTCACGCAGCTAATTTAACCAAACACCTTTGGTTTGGTAGGGATTCTTCTTCTTCCTCTTCTTCTGTCATTCAATGTACTACATGATTGCTCCTTATTCTTGTTTCATATGAAAAAGAAAAAAATGGGGAAAAGAAATGGTGCTTGAAAGTGAAAGGATGTATGTATAACACATAAGTATGTAATGCAAACACGTCTAAACCAAAATTGTTCAAAGAAACGAGAAAAAATCAAATCATAAATTATAGATTTCCTTAAAAAAATTTTGAATACATTTTTAACTAAAACAGTGTTGATATTAGTTAAAAACAAAACTAATTATAATAAGTATTTTGATTTAAGAATTTAACAGGAAAAATAATAATGAGTTTCAGTTATGAAATGCCGAAATAGAAATTATCAAATGTGGTTAAAAATGTAAATCGTGAAATAAAAATATATTATTGTAATTTTGCGTTTTCTGCATCACGAAGTTTAAAGGAAAAGTGTACTATTATGGTTTAAATTTCAATTTAAGCTTAAGTTACATTAAAACCCAGAGAAAAAGAATTATGATGAAAA
>JAHZNJ010001435.1:0-11767 GCA_027744475.1 Lepidocyrtus cf. sotoi NNG-2020 | reverse complement strand
ATAAAAAGAAAAGAATAAATACAGTTTGCAATAATCTCAAACAAAATTACGAGCATATTATACCCTCTGGGGAGGTGTTTTGCTTGTAAAATATCATAAGGTGAAAAGAAGGAGAGTAAAGGTTCGAATGAAGAAAGGTGTAAGTATAAATGTAGATCTAGAGATATCCTTTCGTTGTTTGAATATGACTTGAAAGATGACTTGAAAGAATAAAATGTGTCTACCATTTGAAATTTTACCGAACAAACGATAAAGTGAAACAGTAAACGAAAAGCTGATGGTTTCAGTGATGTTATCACAATCATGATAAGAAACTGTATGAATACTTTAATATTGTTTCATTCCATCCAGGAACGTTACCTCAGGCTATTGTACTCTTTTCTGCGCTGTTGTCTGCCTGTAAGTTAACGGTGTCAGTTTTACTTTGCATTAAGCTAACAACGCAATAAAACACATAGAGCAACGCATTGTAGAAGAAGAGTTTTAACTACAACGTGAACTTCCTTTCGCTGCCTTTTTTTTCTCAGTAGTCTCGTGTAGCTTTTTGTAAAATGTAAGTATGTTGATGATGTTGTGCTGGTAGCTTTGGCAATTGCAATCTCACTAAATAATACGGAAGTAGAGTGGAGTGCAAAGGACGAGATGAGATGGGATCGAAAAAAGCAATCTAAAATAACTTTCAGTTTTGTTCTATCTTCTTTTCTATTTGTTTGTAAAGAATAATTTGTAAGAAATTAGTATTCCCATATGAGAAATTTCAAAAGAGGGTAGAAAAGGAAGGGAAGAAAGAATTTATGAAGGAAGGAGGAATGAAGTACATCTGTTTAGTTCAGTTGTTGTTTCTTCAGAATAGGAAATTGGTCTCGAGATATATAGACATCTGTCAACGTAACAAAATATTAATTGTCAGTATTAAACAATGCCAAATCTTAAGCAAACGGATAAAAGATGACGTTTTTACTGAACTAGTATACAAACATTTATGAAGAAAGGTTAACATTTATCACTGACTTTTGTGTGATTATATATAATACTGTTGCGTTGAATTTTAATTTAAATAACTATTTATGAGAGAATCGATCAGAAACAAAAACTCTTCTTAAAACCATGATTGATTTTTTAATAAATATGTACACAGGAACTTAAATATAAGACTAATTTTAATTTAAGTATGTAAACACGTATAAAACAACATTATTTTAAATCGTTTTATTTCATTTCTATTTAACATGAAATCTCCAACAAGCACTCACTTGACATTAAAATGAACAAAGAATAATTGGTCATACTATATTTTATAGTTAAAAGGATGTTAAATACGAACAATAGTATCTATAATTATCAATTTAATTAAAAATCAAAAAGCTAAAATTATAATTAAATTAGCCATGTGAGTCACAGCTTATATATTACATTAAGTATGGTTCTAACAAGTATTCAAAATGCCCTCGTATCAACTTAAAATCTCAAACAATCAATCACTTGACATTAAAGTGAATAAAGAATAATTAGTCATACTATGTTTTTTGTAGTTAAAATGATGTTAAATATGCCCAAGGCTATAATTATCTCTCTACCTGTAAACTTGTAAACAAATCAAGTAACAAAGAAAAACGCTAAAGTTATATTTTATAACAAACATTATGAAAGTATTAAATTACTTGTGTAAATCACAGCTTATGTACTACATTAGGTTCTAACATGTGTTAAAAATGCATTCGTAGCAACTACAGATGCTTTCAAGAATGATTGCAGGAAGATTTTTCGGTTCAACGTGTCCAAGTAAGGCAAACTTTGCGTTGGTGTACAAACTTTCATCGAGCATTGGGACCTCGTCAGGCAACATCACTGGAGCTTCTAAGCGGAACAGTGTTCTATAATTAAAAAAGTAACGTGCAATTAATTATCTAGTAAAACCAAAGATAATATTTATAATTGGCATAATTAGAAAACTATGTAATGTAAGTACCTTCGTCCTTCAAAACCTTCGGTTTCGTCCATGTAGATAAACTCCACCTTAGGCTCAGGAGCTCCTCGTCGTTGGTAGATATGCTTTAGAGCAACACGGATCCCTTCGACTTCAGTTGAAATGCTCTCCAAGAAGTCCTCCGTATACATTGATCTAAAAAAGATGACCTGAGATGGGAGTCTTCCATTTTGAGTGACCATATACTGAACCGCACATTCTGTAATAAAAAGTAATTTATATTATGTGTGATGACAACAATTAACTTCAAGCAAAAATAAATATATCGTACTTATTTTAATATGTAGATCTCACCAAACACCATTGGTGTAAGCCGAACTAATCGACTCCCATCTGAGTCGCTGACGTGATTCTGGTATAAAAGGTTTTGAGTGCTTGATGTCAGTTCGGTATCCATGTTCCAGTCTGCAGTTGAAACGAGAGCTCCAAATATCTCATTACCTATATTCACTGAAGTAGCAGCTATAATCAAACAGTTTTCCGGATCAGAGTCAGTAATATTCATCCTTTCAAAGAAGTTCGTCAAGGTTTCTTGTGGTTGTGGAGATTCGTGAAATATGAGCCGAAACGTCGTAGGCTCCACTGCGTAATCACTTTGGTGTCCCATTATTTCACTTGCAACCTAAAACAAACTGATTTAAACTAACTGGGAAATAATTATCCTAATTATGCTATTACTTTTTAAGTAGTGAAAAAGGAAAAAAATATTTGGGGCTAGATTGATTTTAGTAAAACTACCAGGCTAATTTTCTCAAATCTACTGCACCTAAAAGATTACGACTGACTGTTTTCTCCTCCCTCTTCTGTTTTTGTTCTCTCTTATTCCGAACGTGTTATTTTCACTCTATTTCGCCAACATTTTACCATAAAAATGGATACAATATTATATAACGGGATCACTGGCTGGAGCATGTCAAAAAGTTTAACGAAATAAGATGGTTGATTGGTGGTGACAAAAAGTTTAGCAAGTAGTAAGATATAACATATAAATATCCGATCCACTGTTTGATTCCGATTAGAATTAGACACTTGGTGATGTAACATGGCAAACATTACATTTACATTAACAAAGCATGTGTTGTCTTGCTTCCAATGTTATTGGGCTGTTACTGGATACACTACATGCAGTGCGTTTTAGATCTTTACGCTTCAAAATTTTATTTTTATGTAGATTAACTACCCGACAGATTACTTACTACTCTTATATGTGTACTATTTCTATTTCACACAATATTATTCAATACAGAGCAATATCAGTAGCGATTGACTGTGCAGTTTGTTGTGTATTGGGGAAAGTATCAGCAATGACCTCTACCAAATAATTTGCATTTTGCTTCTGTTCTCTCGCAACTCTAGTGTGGTAGTAGTGGTTGCTTGTGCAAATTGGTCTGTTTTGTGCGAAATCTCAGCCATGACCTCTAGCAAATGATTTGCATTTTTGGTTTTCTTCTCTCGTACCTTTAGCAGTAGCGACTGTGTTGTGGAAATGGTCGTGTTTTGAAAGGGTACGAATCTCATTCCTATCAAAAATCAATATATCTTCTGGATTGAACTTTTTAGCACTCATTCGACCAAGTCAAATCACAACTCTTATTATACGAGGTTGAGAGCAACAACCTGTGTCTTTTTTATTTACTCATCGTCATTTGTCTTCTCAGAGTAGGTATAATAAAGGCATCGTCGGTGGCGACATAATGTGTGGAGAGAAGTGGACATCGAAAGAAAAGTGCTAGAAATAAATATTTTTGTGACCGCAGAGTTAAATGATTTCGTGTTTTCTCTGTCTGTCATTTTGCTAATTTTGATTAACACTGTTTAAAATTTAAGATAGTTAAATAACTTAACCTTTGATTCCGTTATTACTGCTTTTTTTGTTTGACAATTAAAAAATGGCAGACTACCTAGTTCCAGCTACAAAGTTTGAAGTGATTAAGAGAGCAGTTGCTCCGACTGAAACCTTGGAAGAATTTCTTACCAAGATTAAAATACCGGATGTAGACAGGAAGAACTGTTTGATCATTGCAGCTAGTTCGATTAATGTCTTGGATGAAACCTATGGCTCGATTGTATCTTCGAAGAAGGTGGACCTCCGCGCGGAACTGTCCTCAAGTACTGATAATCTGATATATCAGTCAGCTCGCACCCAAGCTGTTGCTTCGAACATTGCACGGTTGGTTCCGATGTTATCCCGTAAGTTTCACACTTTTAACATTGAAATAACTGTATGGAAGTATTGTTAGTTATGAATCAGCACAAAGTACATTAGTTATTAATTGTTATTGTCTACTCTAAATTTTTTGTAACAGAGACTGTGGCACAGTACGTGATTTCCAGCAATGGTATATTGCCTAAGCAGGTGGTCTATGTCAGAAGCCAGTATGATTCAGATTGGTTTGCTAGTTTTCTGACTGAAATAGGCGCGATCCGGTTTGTGTTGGGTCACATGTGCGGATTGTGGAAACTTCCAGTTCCTGGTGTGATATTCTTATACCTAGACGAGCCAGCTGGTTTCCAGGGACCAAGGTACTTAAAACAGTTATTAAGCAGACGACTCGTTTCCAATTATGATCGTGATATTTATGTTATGTTATCATTGAACAACAAACTCGTTGCTTTTGTAGGAGTATTTTCCGACTTGTGGAGCCTTGCATTTTGGATAAAAATGGTGGACGTGATTGGGACAACCAGCTGCCACTGTTTGATTTCTTAGATGAGGTTGACGCCAAGCGACTTCCAGCCATCATACTAGAAAACCTGTCAGCTACATACGAGAGCGTGCTGAAATCTGTTTAAATAAGATGTTTGTTAGTTTTTTAGTAGCACACCCACGTAACATTGTTTTTGTTTGTATAAGTTAACTTCAATATTTCTACTACTAATTGCCATAATATGTTCTTGTTTGTGTAGAATGATCGTGTAAATGACACGCGTGTATGTTTGATTTTTATATATTTTAAATTAGCCATTTAAACTTGTTTTACAGGTGTACAGCTGTTTGTAAGCCATATTATATGTTTGAGACGCATTAGGGGTAGGTTGTATATCAACACAATAGAACAAGCTTCATATTTAATCGGTTAGGTTTTGTCTCGAATATGTTGTCTGTTTTGAAAATGATATAACGTATTTGATTTCATAGATCTCACAGTTTAAATGTTCGCACGATTTAAACTGGCTCGCCGAGCCGAATTGTCTGCTCGATTACCTAGTAGCTGTTAATTTTTTGTAATGTGCTATATAACTTTGTTCCACCTGTTGCACTGTTGATAGTGCCTATCTTATTATTCAATAATAGTAGAAAAATAAAAGTTAGACATTTATTTATGATTATTGTTAATACAGTCAGCTAGGAGCAATTATTTGTTGAGAATACTTGTTCCTTGAAATAAAGAGAATGTGCTTATGTTTTTCTCCTATATATTGTTGCTACAGCAATCTGTTACCCTTTTGCAATTCTACATTCAAGCCTTTTCCAAGTGTGTATCTTTTCGCTTGCATATTGATAACCGCTAAATTATACGCATACAATGTACACAAAAGCATGATATTCATACCGATGCGGCAAACTCCTGACTGGGCTGGCTCCTTTCAAATTTCCAGTTTATTTACTGCTATTGTTATCTCGTTCGTTGAGACTTTTTTGTCGTTGTTGTGTAAGTCGTTGAACCGATTTTGTGTCTGTGTTGGTTTTGGAAGATCTCTTGGTTTTGCCATAATGCAAGGGCGCCCCCTAGCCACAGGAGATGACCAGTCGTTACTAATATGCTCGGCTCTTATATAGGAACGTGCAATTCCTTTGTTGAAATTACTGTTATCTTTATCTTACTCTGACCCTGCATACAGGCTTGAATTTTCTTTATAGTTGACTCGCATGCTATTTTTATATGGTGTACTCTCCTCTCTACCTCCTGCAGCCCTTCTGAAGGCACAAAGTAAAGGCATTCCTCGGCTCTAGAAAGTGAATATAAAAAAAATGAGATAATTATGGTTGTGTATTATATAAAATTAGAAGCAGTGTGTGTTTATCATCCATCACAGCAATTGATTACCCAGTCATGCCCTCGTAATAACTTTTCAATTATTGAACAAAAATTCTGAAACTGACTAATGCTTGATGATGCAGCATATTATTGTTTGAACCGCTTCGTCATGGCTTGACAGCGATGGCGGTGTGGAAGAAAGCAATAATCTAAAGCTATTTTATCGTCTGTCATTTGCGCGAATAAAACCTTCTCGCTGTCGTTGTATAAAGTAACCCGCATCGCGACATCATGTATTATGAGCTAGGAGCTAGGTATTATCAAAACGATCACATCATCAACTCAACTTGGATGTTTATACCAACTTGACCTAAACTACATTCATAAAACAAGTAGTAACAACATACTACTTGATTTTTTAAAATATTAACAGATGTGGAGTTTGGCTTTCTGCGCGTTTCCCTTGATCCGACATATAAACTAAACTTCAATAAATTAAATATAAATTAGCTTCAGCTTAGCTGCCATGTAGAAACTCTCTCACACCATAACTAGTCACTCACTCTGCTCCTTTTGTAGCACGATAAATCAAATACTACAAAAAACAATAATATTAATAGTCAATAATACTTCCTCGCTAACTTTCCTCACGACACAAGGAAACTAAATTGGATGGACTAACCGAATACTAATTGTTCGCATGGACAAATTAAAATCGCACCGCTAAAGGTGCTTGACAATAACTTGCACATTTAAGATACGCATGATTTCAAACCGCACAATTTCAATTCAACTCAACCGCGCAGTAGAACCAACTAATTTATTTTGCAAAATGATTGTTTATGATGCATGGACCAATACGCAGTTTATCTTGATTGAAGCGATGGATTGTTCTTTGCAATGTGTCACAAGTGGTATGTATACTGTGAAGCATAGAATGGCGACTTGCCTGACTGTTATCGACCAATTACTGAAATGGCTTGAAGTACTTCACTTGCAACAGTTGCAGTAGAGCCGTCTACAACTTCGATCCAGAAGAACGCTTCAGAAAACAACTATGAATGAGATTGGAGCCGAGTGTTTGAGCTCGTTACGGTTTCGTAGGTCTGTCATGTTCTGCACTTTCTATTTTGAATTGCAAGCAAAAGTTTTAAACAGCTACAATAATAAGACGCCTTTGAAGAACCTTCGTTTGGGAAAGAATTTTAATACGCATTCAACTGGGTGGTACTTTTGGGGTAGCTTAGTATAAAATTTACTCACTTAACTGTTACTAAACAAAGGCGTTTACAGACAGCAAGCTTTTAAAAAGGTATTTATGATTTCGGTGAAAATAGCACATATTTCGAAATCGTTTCATCCATAATTTGCTAGTCTCGCGTGCAGGCGTGTGCTTCAATTAAAATGTGATTTTGAAGTATAGGACTTGTTTTATCGTTTTATAACTGGTTGGCGCTGGCGTGTACTGCTGTTAAGGAAATGTCTGTTCCGTTCTCAAATCAATATCTCTTCATTCTATGCATTTGTTGTTAAGAAGTTGTGAGGTACGAGCAGAAATTAAGAACACTGAAAGTGTCGGTTATAGCAGGATATGTAATTTTTATTGGCATATGTAGTAATTAGTATTCAAACAGACAAAATGCTTTGTCGCGGCTGCTTATTGAAGTACTGGTAGATTTATTACCTGTGCGTGCGTTTTATACAAAGAACTAAAATTGTCAAGTTTTTTTGGATTCTTGCTAGTAAAGGTCTTACCAATTTTAAAATAAGGTTGAATGCATAAATCACTAATGTAATTCGAAACGATAACCTACGGAGAGTTTTTCTTTTGGATTATTCGGATGTTAATCGTAATGTAACAGCATGCACATGCCATAACCTAATCTAACCTAACCAGACCATCGAGGCAAATCAAGGTGCAGCTACGCATATTTAATGTTTAATTTAAAGTTGCTAAATATGTAGCACAACTCTCTCCTTCTCCTGACCAATTTGCTGACATTCTATGAAAGATAATTTTGTTGTTCTAACTGTCACATCGGCCTTTAAAAACCGGAAAGCAAATTTAATGCAAGATCCCTTGTTGACGTTGACGGAGTGTTACGTAACGGTGACGGTTTGCATGGTATTGCTGTAATAATGCTGTGTCATTCACTGCTACTTATTATACTAAAGTATTTTCCTATGATTTCTTCATTAAAGGTTAGGTTGGGTTTGGCTACGTTTTAACAAATTATTTAAATATTGTGATGTTAGTTTAGACCGGAAACAATATTTTGTAATTACGGATATGTAATACTTTGAGGATATCTTTATTACAGGAAAGGTTAGGTTTGGCTAGGTTTGTCTACACCAAGAAAGACGTATGGTATGGTTTGACACACGAGAGTACTTCAAATTGCTTCGTCATGAGTATAAGTTGTTAGGTAACAATTAAATTTTCAAAAACACGTTAGGGTCAGTAACCAAAACCGCGCCACATAAAAGTGGTACCAATCGATTCGTCTTGTCAAGTTCCACAACCCATACTAAGTTTCATCAAAATCGGGGCGCAGGGGCTAATAGTGTAAAATTCCGGACTAATTTCCGAATTGCCAAATATAAAGAGTGTCTGAAAATTATATCCAAATCACACTTATATAACTTATATAACTCAACCTTCCTTGTTGTTCGCAGGCTGGATAAATGCCACGCGCAATTAAATTGGGAAGAATGACTAACTGGAGAACACTAACGAGTCTGCGTGTGAGAAATGGTTGATGAAAATAGTTAATTAAATTTAAGATTGCCTTGATTTCCTTCTACCTTTAATAGTGCAAGTAATTTAGCAAGTAACTTGATTAAACCTAATTTGTGTGGCCATATACTCACTATATTATTCAATCAAAATAAAATCAAAATAATTAGGTTGGTCTAAGTATGATGTATGATATAATTGGGGAAATACTGCGGATTGCGCCATGGCGTGTTTATAAAATAATGAACGAAAATTTATGATTTCAGAGAAGTGAGATATAAGTGTTTTATTTATATTGCTAAATTTAAAATTACAATTAACGAAGGTTATGATCCATCTAAAATATTACGAATTTAATCGTCAAGCATGAAGTAGTGGTGCAAGGAGTAGACAAATTGTTGGCTTAACAGCGCAGAGGGACAGAAGAGCCTGTGCGGAAGGACCATTGGTCTCGTCCTTCGTTGGCAGCGTTTCGGTTGACAGCTTTGCAGAAACCGACGTAGTTGTTGAGATGAGAATGTAGTCATTCATTTACTCATTTTTGTTTACATTTGGCCCGAAGTCAGCGTCGTTATGGAGTCATAGTCACTATTAGTTAAGCAATAAGAGCGTTTTGTTAGGTCTGTTATCGCAGTACCGAGACGTTTGTAACCTATGGACGGTATAGCCTATTTGCATAAAATACGTTAAAAAGGCTTGCGTTTTATGCAGACAAATCAAATTACCGAGAATCGCTACAAGTAAAATTACTTTGTGAAGGGGGTAGTGGCAAGTATGGTGGTAGAATAGGGCAGTTTGGATGAACAATAGCAGCACAGCACAGGTATTTTGCAGTTTCAGTGGCGCCATCGTTGTCATATCAGTTCCGTAAAATTACATCCCGTAAATTATATTAGTTGGGTTTAGAAAAGAAAATTTATGATGGACCTATTTGAGTTGAGTTATATCCTGTTACTATGAGTTCTGCAAAATCATTTTATTCAACACCTATTATGTTTAAAAATTATTGGACATCTGGTCAGGTAAATTATAGGGAAACTAGTCCACCTAAAATAGAAAAAATGTTAAACGAAAAGTACCTTCTTACATTAATTTTTCCTTTTTTTTTAAATTCAGGCAATCTACCTACCTACCTACCTACGTACGTTTGTATTTCACGTATATTTGCATTTGATCATCATGGTAGCATTTTTGCGTAGTGGGAGTTAGGATCATGGATGAACATGACTGTAGAGCTTAGGTATTTGGATTTAGTAATCCTACAAATAAAGCTGAAGGAGGGCCCAAAGCAGGATCATGGAGTAAATTCTACAGTTTTCATTTTGAGAACTCAAAAAACTCATACGGTGTGTGACTCCTAGCGTACAGCTTCTTATGTTGTAGGTACATAAAGCGATCTAATTTCGTTCATCTAATCACAGAAAGGCTCAAAATTGCATATATGTATGTCAGTGGTTAAATCAGCGAAGCTGTCATCACAAACTAAAGTTGTATCTTATTTGTTATTACTCGCTTAGGATTTCTAAAAACGCATATGACATGAAAGGTATAGACTGCAGCTTCACCTTTGTCTAAAATAGAGGTGATTAAAAATCAAACCTTTGAAAATAAATAGGGAGCATTAAAAGTACGATGGGATTTGAGCTTGTTGTGTAAGTAGTACTTGAATTTTTGGGTAGTATATAAGGGACGTAAACTTCCATGTAGGTTATCATCCACTTGAAGTCCACTGCCCTGTCGTATCCAGACTTATCGCTTCCCACAGAAGTCAACCCGACCGCTTCCAGCCACGAACATTTTCTGCCAATTCCTACTCGGTCCGGCAAAAGGCTACGTCTCGAAAAGTAATTCATTATAATAATTAAAAATAGTGAATTCAATGCTTCTGTAGTAGCTTGAATTGTAGATGGCCAAGGTAATCATCATAGTCATTCTCGTGTCGATCTTTCTTGTCGTAGTGTCTGGTATCAACTTGCGTTTTCGTCCCAAGCTAAGCAGGCCAAAGGACTGTATTACGGCACCGTTCGAGTCGGATTCGTCCGTCGCTAGGAGAAGTGGTGGCAATGCAGGAGGCATACGGCTATATTACACGGAAATTAAAAAACGTCCTTGACTCTGCAAAGTTGGGCCTTCCCCTGTTTCCTGCTTAGATACCATTTAAGAGCGACTTTTTATTTTATTTTCCTTACTGATAATTAATTGTTTGTCTATAAATGAAATCGTTACTTTTATACTTCAACTTCACAGTTTAGAATCTTTACTTACTTATTAGGTCACGTAACATTGTCACATTTTAATTTAACTTCATGAACTTCACAGATGGGATTTTGTTCTCGTTATAAATAAGTCGCGCAAAATTACATAATACATATTAGCTTTTTACTATCTCCAATGTATTTAATTCTGCGTAATAATAATTTCAGACATAATTGCTCCCATTCTTTCAATTTTGGAACAATGCTTCTGTTGCAGATGAACGTGTAATAAAGAAGCCCCATCAACGGCTCATTGTTTCCTATTTGCTTGTCGCGTAAAGTAATTAATCATTAGCTTTCTTTAAAAACTACAAGTTCTACTGCAATATCGTTCCTAGCCAGCAATAGCGACATGCAAAAATGCTTATTATCACCTCGACTGTTTTCGTATTCTTAACTGGTTGGCTTAAATTGACTGACTGAGTGAAGTCAGATTTGAGAGAAAAAATATTTAAACTGCTATAACCTCGTAAATACTTGGTGCTATTGGTGCAGTTAACAAGATACGTAAGTGTACATGCTACGTACATCGTACTTTTATATCAAAGTTGTGCAGAGATTCGGATAACTCAATCGATTAAAAACGATAAATATAAAACCAAAAGGTTCTAGCACGATCCATTGTCAAGTATTTGTTTCGTTGCACTACGGGACGAATCGCGTATTAAGCGGTTCTATAATGCAGTCGTTATCGTTCATTCTTACATGAAGATGGCATTCAATTTTGGTTCATGGTTTTACCCAAAGCGTCGCTATCTATGGAAAGAACGTTATGCATTTACTACCGGATACCGCTTCACTCATACTA
>JAHZNJ010001434.1:0-22972 GCA_027744475.1 Lepidocyrtus cf. sotoi NNG-2020 | reverse complement strand
CATTACCCATCGTTACTGATACTGTAATAAAATAATGTCGCTCGCTGATCATTCAGTAATTCAAATGTATACCTATGTAAATGAGGTAGAAATCACATCCATACCACCAGAGGTAATCATGCTTATTATGACATATGCCTAAATTAAATTTAAAAATACTATGGCCAGGTGGTTTTACTTCCTACGCACGTAGTTACAATATATGACAGACTGAATATTCTGTCTTTTATCAAATTACGGCTCAGCATTGACGTATAATGACTATGACTTACAGTACTGCACAGTAGTAATCTTTGAGACAATTATTATTATATAATATATCTAAAAATCATAATTAAAACAATGAAAGAGTAGGCTTGGTAAAAATCATTTGAATGGATTGTTTGCCAGCAGTCCAGAGAATTAATTTTTTTTTGCAAAATACTGGATAAATCTATACATTTCGTAATTAAATTTTTTATTCTTTCACAAGCCATACCATATTATAAATACAGAAATCATATTATGATAATTCGTGATATTTATCTCCTAATAATACATTATTTTTGTTTTCAAGCAACCAGCCGTTTCAGGATCCAATCCATTATTAAGTTAATCACAATTTTGAGTTGAAAGTAAGAATGTCATCGGGTTAATAAGCTTTCTCGGTTAAAACAGAAAACCTTATTTTTCCAACCGAATGGGAGGTAGGAATACTACTAGAATGGCTGATTCCATTGTTTTGGCCAAACTTTAAAAACATGAGACGAAAAAACAATTTGCAGAGGTTGAAAAACAAAACGTAGGTATCTAATAATCTACCCAGTCACCCAACAACATGTAATTTTTTTCTTGGTTTCCGTATTTCTTGATGTACGAGTATTATTGTCAAGTCGAACTCCTAATTTGATTCAGATTGATTTTGTCTCTTGAGTTGAATAGACATTCTTGGATTTATCCCTTTAGCACAATGTCCGCGAGTGCGACTCATCCAATGCTGACGAAGCTTCAAAAATCAACTTTTTATATTCATTCGATAGTCTTTTGCTACATGTACCCATTCCCAATTCGGTGGAACGAAACATTTTCCACGCTACTAATAAACAAATCGGCGATTTTATGGATTCCGCTGTTTGGACAGCTTATTTTGATTTTTGTAATCGGAGTTTCTTCTTTGTTTGGACCAATTTTACACTCATATACCATTGGCATTGAGCCTAATACATATCACTTCAATCTTGACATTGTTCATAAATCGATTCTTATTGCGACGGGATTCGCAGTAATAAATTTATGCATCATCGCGATAAAAACACTCATGTATTTAAACTCGCTAGTTAGCACAGTAAATGAAGGACTGGATCTTTTTCAAGATGTGATTGAAGGTTAATTAAAAACGACTACTCTGGCGTTTAATAGATTTTATTATAATTAACTAGTTTCATTTCATCATTGTATAATGTATTCTGGTTACAGCATATCCTGAACGACCTCGTTCTTCTTTATGGAAAGATCAATTACGCGACCACTTAGAGGACAAATATGGACTGGTGCTTTTCATTTTTGTTTTACTCGGTGGGGGGTTTCCCTTTGCAGCCACATTTGGTGCCTTGTACACAAGTTACGATGTGATATATTTACTATTGGAGGATTTTGTTTTACCAAATCCAATGTACCGAGAAATAAGGCTCATATTTTTGGGTGTCGCAATTCGAGCGATTATAATATTTTTAGTTGCAGCTGAAGGAGCACGATGTGGGACTTTCTTTGCTTGCTGTACCCTTTTTACCGTGGATTATTCTGCAAAGATTATAAACATCCTCATGAGGAGAGTCGAAAGGATTAAAGAATTTGTGTTCATTTATACAAACTTACGTATAATGTATTCTAAAATCCGGGACTGGGTACAAGCTATAATTTACCTGTGCCTAAGCCTTTGTTTTTGGGCGACTGCGACTAGCTGCTGGATTTGTGTAAAGTGCTACGGAAAGGTACCCTGGCCGCTTTATTATGGCAGCGCACTTGGTGCGGTATTCTTTATTTTTGCACATGTCATTCTTTTACCGTCCGGCACACAAGCCGCAGAAATGAGTGTGGAAGTAGTTAAGCTACATTGCAGACGAGCCAGGCTCGGCTCAGCTACGCTAGATGTAAATGTAGACAGCTAAAAATTCAAGAAAAGCAAGGGAATTCCATAGCTCCTATTAGATTTTGGTATGGACCCTTTTGGGTAATTGGGAAAAGGTTTGCGAGACGTTACTTCGCACTATTGTTAGTGCGTACTTTTGATGCCATCCTTATAATTAATTTTTAATCTTTGGTTTCAGTAAGAAAATCAGTATGATTGAATTCAACAGGTCAAGTTTAGAAACTTATCCGAGATTTGGTATTTTTACCAGTTACAATATTTTGTAGGTAGGTATATGAGGTACTTGTATGACAATGTCTGTATTACTTGTCGATCAGATCATATCATACGTATAAAAGGAAGGGTCAAATGTCATTTAAAGTGTTTCTACGTAAGATATCAGTCTTTTTCTTTACCCAACCTGATCAAGTCTAAACAGTACATGCTAACTCTGGGGCAATACGAAACGTATTGGAAACATCATGAGCACTTACTTCTTCTTCGTATTGATTTGGGCGAATGGATTTCTGCCCAGCTTAGCAGAAGAAGCAAAGACCAATTCCACTAATTCTAATGCAACAACCGTGGACGTGGATATCGTGAACGTGGACGAAGCAATTGTAAGTTTTCTTGTTTAAATTATCATTTTTTCTGCAAAAAAATTGCGCAATAATGTTCCCCCTAATAATTTAACACTAAAGAATTATTTTCATTTATCATCAGATAATGTCCTTATGGTCAACTCAGAGAATGATAAGAGAGGGCTATGGCTGCATCTGTTATTTGATTTATAAACCAATTTGCGCCACGGACGGGGAAACGTATGGAAATGACTGTTTCTTGGAATGTGCAAGGAGGGAAGACCCATGTAAGTCGCTACGAAATAATTTTAAGGGTTTTAATTAAAATGACAACATACTTTCCAAAGTGAAAAACTAACAATATTTATAATTGTTTTACTAGTCTTGTTGGGTGTTTGTAATGGTGAATGCCCTTGCTGCAAAGAACCGTACCAAAACAAACCAATTCACGTTGAAGATTTTGAAGGTCTATTTCCACCACTTGAAGGCCGAGCCCCTTACGTCCATTCACTTTACAAGCAACAAAGGAGACCATTGCCGCAACAAAATATGCCAGCAAAGGGAAAAGATTAGCTATTATTATTAACACGAATTACGGATTCTATAAGCCGGAATTATTTTATTTATTTTCAAATTCAATTAAAAATAATAAACTATAAATATAAGCTTATTAAGTTATAAGTGTAAAAGTTTTTAAATACTGCAATTAATGTACAAATATTTGTTTACATTCAATCAGTAGTAATAATAAAAATCAACTTATTTTTTCCATCAATTATCTTACAATAAATTATTAATAATTATCTTCCTTTTGACAAGTAAACATAACAGAACGTAATTCATTTTTTGCAAAGTTTTGTAGATATCCTACTAATTCTTAAATCTGCATCTTCACTGGTAACAGAGGGATACGTTTGGGGCTCATACGCTTCATAGTTTATTTTTTCTGAGAAAGTTAATTTCATACTATAATACACCATGATAATATTCAGTAACCAGTTATACCCCAAATGTCGGAATTGTGTAATTATGCATAAAAGCTACAAACTCAACTGCAAAATTATTTCATCATCTTTACACTTTCCTTTCTACCAGTGATAATCACTTCAAAATCATGATTAGGCAAATTTATCATGCCGGCATCACACGCGGGGCTAGGACAAAGATAGCTTTCGTCAATTTCAACTTTCTGTAGGGTTTTGTTATGCCTATCAATAAATGTAGTCAATGCACTAAACTCTTTCTCTTCAATAACCACCCACTGCAGTTTTATGTGATATATTTTGGGAAACTTCCAATCTGTAAGAATTAATTGTAAATAGTGATTACAATCAGCCATGTATTTCAAATGGAGGTGAGTTATTTCATTAAGCTCAATTCCCTTTGGAGCTTCCGGAGTTTGTTTTATGCAGAATGATGGACGCCCCACTACCGCAACAGCTTCAATCTTTGGCTTGCGTTTGGTGTACTTTATAATTTCACAAAGTTGCTCCCTTTCCGGTTTACCTGTATTGCTTATCCTGCCATCCTCAAAGTATACTTGAAAATGTAGCTCAGGATTGCCACTAATTTGCTGTAGCAGCTCTTGCCATTGCCAACAATTATTATGATGGTGATCGCTGCTGCCTCCAAAAGGAGGATATCTCTCTACCCCACGTGTGATAAGCATTACTGTTAATACGGTCAATGCTACAAGGGCCAACGCCAAAACTACTTGGATAGAGGTACTGGATTGAGTCCTGTTTGATAAACAATATTCAAATTTTATCGTGTTAACCCTTTTTCTTAATTAGATTATTAATGTTTTTCAACTTACACTGACTTGGTAATTTGTTGGGAAATTTTCTTGGGAATAAGAATTAAAGTTGTCATTCGACGGCATATTCCCCAATTTTTACTTATTTTTGTCGGTTCCTTTGCTGTTGCTTTAGATTGTGCAGTTTCCAATGACCGAGGCAAAGTTAAGTTGTACTTCCCCGATAATTGCCTTAATTCAGGGTTGATTATTACAGCATCATTTTTTAAAGCGAGATTGGGTAACATCAATAACGTATCTGTTTTTGAATTCGGTTGAATTTTACTTTGATGAAAATGTTTTTCCATTGTAATGGGATTGGGTAAGTCAAAGTAAACCTCGTTTTATTTAAGTGTAAGGTACTTTTCTCAAATACAAGGAGAATCTCGGTCTATATGACGCCCAAATGTAGAAAAAGAACTGGGTCGATTACCTGAAAACATCGTTGATCAAGTCTTACTCATAAATCAACAATAAAATATACCTACCTATCTCAATAAAACGTGTATTTTTACTTCGAAATATACTTACTAAACTGATTATAATAAAAACTTTCTTTGCATGTTCCTGCCAGCAGTATAACTGATTATTTATCTTATTTTTTTATCTCTGTTGTATTTACGTTGCAAATACTCATTCTCATCAAATTTGCAAAAAGTAAGTAGTAATTTTCGTAAACAAACTATTTTAGGATCTTTACCTAACTCATGTTTCATTTTATAAGCATTTGTTGTATAAAAAGGAAGTTTCAAATTCAGAAAAGAGGGCATTGTGAGTAAGGCAAGACTAAAAATAACATGATGATAATCAAGATGCTTTATTGCAATATTGCATAGCTTCAGAACAGCAAAAACGCCAGGTCACAGCAATCGCCATGATATTTATCTAAACTAAAACTCATTTTGTTGTTTGCATAAAATAATTTAGGTAATCTGTTTAAATATACAATATGGGTTGGATTTGCAAACTAACCAGTAATAACGATCCCATTTTGTCTCCGGTTTTATAAACATATCTGAAAGTTTCATGGAAATGCGAGTTATAAAAATCATACAAATTTAGTTTTGTCTTATTTTGATGTTAATCAAACATATAGGGTGTTGTTTGCTTAATGATAAACGGGTTAATCTGCCTGTTTGAAAGTTCATTACACTACTGCGACTGCGACTCTAACAAACATAAACAAAATGTTAAACTGCACTATTGCATCTTTATTTATTTGGTCAAACAGGAATTGTAATTTTTTGCACATGGAGAAACGGCTTTAGCTGCAAACTACGAAAATTGCTTTATAATATAATTCAAGGTGTTTTCGATTTCCTAATAAATTCTAATAAGAAGTAATTTAAATTAACTCTCTTTAAGTCGTGCATGCAATGCAAATGCACGACACAATACAATTAATAGTTTTTATACAACATCATTGAACTGATGAATATTAAAAAATAGTCTTAAAACATATAATTTGCACATTTTTAGTAATATCAAGCAATAAATGACAAACGCAAACATGTTAAATCTGAATCAAGCTTTTTAATTTTTACTAATCAAGCCTCTCAACTTTATTATTTGTCTACAATAATCATAAAAACATTGCATTTTTAGTAACTGCATTTAGTCTCATTAACTCGATAGTACCAATTGCAATTTTACCTATGCTTATTGCCAAATAAACTAGTACAATACAAGAATTTTGCATATTACTATTCTAGTAATTATGTACTATAAAGCTTTCTTGACAAAATGTTTCTGTGTTAAACAATGCACTTGGAAAAATCTTCCTATGGCGTAAGAAGACAATTTGCGAAGTGATTCACGCACCATAAATATTTGTCTTTTCTACGAAGTCCATAAGTAATTAATAATATTAATAGGTGCGTAAAAGTTTTCAATGGAGCATTGTTCTAGCTGTAGCATAAAATTCAGATTTGAGATTTTTATAAACTGGTCGATCGTGTAAGCATAATAATTATTACTTTTCTTAGAATTCTTAAAATATTCCGACGTAACCAGAATAGAATTACAAAAATGAGTTTAACAAACTCATCTTGTAAAACCTGAATAATTCTGCTTTTACAAAAGTAGGCAACATTAAACTCTTTGATACGTGATGCTAAACCACAGCAAAATGACAGCATTAGAAATGTATTACTCCAGTTTATTTTTTACGATAGCAGTTACCTCGGTTTTGGGAGGAAATGAAGGTCCCAACAGATTACGTGTTTGTTCAAGCGTTGAGTCAGTAGAAGTAAGCGATGCTTCATGTAGCAGGGGATGGTGGATGTCTGAAGCAATTAATCCAGATTGTGTATGTGCAACTGGCACGTAAGTTATTATTCTGTATGTAATCTTTCTCTCTAAAATATTTTGTTGGTTTGGTATGACGTTAGATTAAAATGTTTTTAACGCCACAGGTGGCTTCTATCAGAAAATTATTGTGATGCAAATTTCTATTTAATATCTGGCCCACCAATTGGGGACACTTCTGGCACAGAGTTTACATGTTTTAAACTACCAAATCAGGTACAGTTTATTAAATTACAATAAAGTTCATGATTAAACTGTAAAAATAATGCAAGTAATCGTAAGCCAATTTCTTTTTCTTACTCCACAAGTTCCGTCGAGTGGTATCACTTGGATCGCAGTCAAAACGCGGTCGACAGTTCCTTCTGCAATCAAATGGTCGAAACATACAGGAACTGAGCAAGGGAAGCTTCACTCCAAATAATGAAAAGCCAGTTGTAATTATTCGAACGAATGCAAACAATGAAATGTATTTGGTACACAAAGAAGGAGTGCAGTCAGATATTTGGCAAAAATGCCTCGGAATGAAAAGTCCCAGACGAGTGTACACCCACGTTATAAAAACTGACGAATCAGTTACTTACATGAAAGCTGTTGACGAGGATGAACTTTGCGATGACGTGAGAGATACAGATTTTCCATATGAAAGAAGCAATAATACTGATTGGGTAATTAATGAGGTCGGTTCATACGGCTGGAGCGTGAATGACGGTATACTACCTGCAAATCCGTGCACATGCCCTCCGCCAAAATCACACTCACGTCCGTTAACACCAAAGCCTTCCAGCGTTTCTTCAATTCCCGAAGAGGAAACTCAGCCAGACCCAATACGAAACACAGATCCAGATTATGACTCTCTTCCTGGAGATTCTTTCAATATTTATCCTAAGAGGAGAGACCCCCTAGTATATGCAGAACACCTAACAGATAATGCTCGCACGACTACTTCCATTTTAACAAAACTGAAAGATTTCATTTTGACTGGAACACGCCCACCCCCTTTCCGAAATCCACTTTTTGAGTATGTCCGATACGGTAAAAGGATTTTAACCAAATTTTGCCCCGAAATTCGTCCAGAAGTTATTGGAAATTTGGTAGGAATGTTTAGATTGCTATTAGGGTATATCATTAACAAATATCCTGAAGAATATAGCTTGAACGTTGACACAGTTATTCATCAAAGAGTCATTTCTTCTCTTGACAAATGTCTTCAAGCAGTGGGTAATCGGTCGGTAAAGTTCTCATGGAACGAAGAAACAAAACCGGGAGAAAATTGCCCAAAAAAGAAAATCCAGAGCATTGAATTAGATGGGAAAAGCGTGCCTGTGGTGAATGACGGAGGAATGCCCGGGGAACTACGTTTCATTAACGGAGATGTAATGTTGGAAGTGGCTTGGAAGATTCTTTTGGGGACACGTTAGATTAAAACATATTTCAATAACAAACTTTATTTCAATTTTGCAAATGTGTACCTTAATTGTTGTATTGTAATTTAATTTCAGATTACACTTGCTCCGAATATTTCGTGGATAATCCTGAAGACCTCTCGTTTATGTATGTGAAGACGCAAGAATTTCTAACAATACCTTACATAATGTTTCGTTGGGAGAATCCGGCAAAAGGGTTAACAGCTGCATATCGGACTTTGAATCCACTCTTGAATCCGGACGAATTGGGAGAACAAATTGATGCTTGCGTATGGGCAGCTTTTGACGCATCTCGTTTTAATACTTGGTTAGGAAGACCAGCTTCGGAGCGGGAGTTTATTCCTAAAAGTGTTATGCAAAAGTCCATGGATAAATTACAAGGAAAGCAATCACTAAAAAAGGCAGGAAATGGACCGACCAACAAAATACTTAATAAAGTAGGGTACTGTGTACATGATTTCAACGATCCTTTGAGTTGGAACGAAATTGAGAATTCGTCCGCCAGTGTTACAGGATGCTAACACTTATGGTTTATTGATGCACTTATTAAATTAATTATGTATTCACAAACTCTGACATACTGTTTCAAATTTATTGCAAAACAAAACATAATTAAAATTTACTCGCATGTACCATTTTTGGTAAACTATAAATACTTTAGCGATTAATGGCGATATGTCAACAAATTAAAATCTCGCGCCACAATGTGAGCATCGTTTGTCCATCATACAAAGGCAGCAAAGGATCCCGATTGGAAAAAAGATAAGAGCGAGAACTATACCAATAATGTTAAATTCGTTTTGGAGGAAACCAACCTGAAAAAAATATAAAAAATCGCGGAAATAAAAAGGCAATGCTTTACATCTTTCGTCTAGCGAAATATATGCATAATATAACGTTTTGGAAGGAAGACATACTCGACAAGACGGACAATTCCCTAAAACGAGGACCGTTTGGTGTGGCTCTGTGGTTATATACGTTGTTGGCTGAGTCGTTGTAACAGCAATCACAGTTGGGTTTGGATTGCGTGTGCCCTGAAAGTGCTCGGTTTCAACTCGCGAATGGTAAGGGGGTGGGGGTGCTGGGCCAACCCAAGCAGCGTTTGCGGATGAAGTAGTAGGTTGGGTATTAGTAAAATTCCCACCTGGAATAAATGTTTTCAAACTCAAGTTATAAATGGTTAGTTTTTCATTAGTAGAGATACAAGATTATCAAAGAATCAATAGTTATTTAAGTTCTAATGACCTGCAAATCCAGATGAATTTGGCGCACCGTGTGTTTCCGGAGCATAATATGGAGGTGGTTTGGCATATTCTGTTCCTGTTGGATAAGGTGGAGCATGGGGGCGTGAATCCATTTTGTTGATTTTGAAATAAATTCTGTAATTTTCTTTAAAGCGTACAACTTCCTTCTAACATTAGACTTTAAATTTTATTTTTAACTAAAGAATCAGTTGGTGTTTGGTAATGCAACTGATTGCTTTACTTCCCTTTGTTATATTCTAAAAACACGGAAAAAGCTTTTGTACAGATTGTGTGTAACTTCTTTGTGGATTGGTGCTTGCCTACAAAAATGATTTTACCAACATGCAAAGTCAAGCGTTTGCTATGAGACCTTTTGTACAATTTGGTTCGATACATAAATGACTCATAGCTTTTCTACAGAATATAATGACTTCAGCCTTTTTATCGCGGAGATAAGCATTTTAACAAACAATAGTTTTTCAGCTTAGTTCATACTTGTACGAACATTCGAACAGTAATTCATAATAATTCATTTGGGTTGAAATGAGCTTCCTTTCCTTTCCATGTCATGCTCGCGAGTGTGAGTTTATTACTCATGTATTTTTTCTAATATTATACTCGTGATGATTTCCAATGCACTTGCTGATGCGATGTAAGTAAATAATTTTATGGCTTTGTTAAAGAGTTGACGCTAAAACCTAAACAAATCTTACTATGATTATCACACCTGTGTATGATGACTAATGTTTCTATATTATATTAAACAAAAATTTTTATACACGTCAGGACTGTAAAACCAAATATTAAAAGGATATGGCACGTCGTCGTCGCCACTACTTAATACTTTTCGACAAAGCATTAGCACTCACTGGATTTTACTTACTGTATTAAATTAACTGACGATGAGTTACTGTGAGTTGCATCATTTCAGTAAGTTAAGTAAATTATAATAGTTAAACATTGGGGAATATAGAATAGGTATGTAACTTCACCTTTGAATTGGATGAAAAAAGCCTACCCGTTTTTTAAATGTACGCGACGGGAAGCATAACATGATCATGATTATAAATAAATGCTCAAAAATAAAAGAAAAAAGAGTAATGAATAGATGCAACATTGGTTGACGTTTGCAATTTGGCATTGGTTGATTGCGGTGTCAAAAAACACATTACCAAATGTAAAATCCCTTGTACCCAAGTTTTCATGGTTTATTTGATAGATAGTGAAAATGAAAAAGGCTGTTGAGAAGCACGTACCGTAAAATAAGTGTGCATCTAGTTTCCCAGAAGCCGCAAAGCAAACATTTATTATAACTACTTCAGTCCAATCTTTTACACGAGCATTTATATTTCATGTTTCATATAATTAGTATCAAATAATTGAATGCAACGTAAAATAAAATAATAGTAGTTACAAGAAAAGTAACGAAAAATATTTTTAACATGTAATATAATCTATTAATCAACTAGTCCCATTTTAACGGTTTTTGAACTTTCTCCTTCAGCAGGTTCCTCGTCGTCGTCGCTCCCAAAGTAAATATGGGTTGATTTCGTTGCAGCTTTCATTAGCCGATCCTTTCCTCGAATATTTTTCCTTGGCTGTTCCTTCCCTTTTTGTTTGAGTTCTGCTTGGACCTTTCGCTTATATTCCTCTATCTCGTAGACTATAACAAAAATCATTTTATTTTATTAACAAAAAAACAGGATATAATAGATTAAAATTATTAATTACTTTAAAAAAAAGTTTACTATAGCCAAACCTTTCAGGAATCTTGCAGACGAGAATTCTTCATTTGCCTTCTTCAGCAGATTCTCCGCCCTTGAAGTAAAGTTATCGTCCCCATTTACCCTTACAAAAGCTTTGCATTCTCCATCTTTGTAATCAACGAATTTAATAAATCCGCTAATCATTGCTTCATCTTCATCCTGCTCGGCTAACTCAATTGATATTTTCCTACGGAAGCTCTCATTAGACTCTGCAGGGTCCTTCATTTTAATTTCCATTACGTGATCAACAAGGGGTTTACTATTTCCTTCGAAATCCCCTTGATGTTGGTGCTGTTGTGGTGGTGGTGGCTGGTAAAAATTTTTGAAATGCTGCGCACGCAAGTGCTCCTTCTGCAACTGTTTCTTTACTTTTGACATATTATTCCTTTGAAGATTTAGGTACCTGTTCCTCAATTGTCTCCAACTCTTTTTGGGCAAAACCTTTAACATAATTGACTCACTTTCGAGTTTCGCTTCTCCAGATTTCTTAGCCTTATTCTTTTTCCGTCTCTTACTTTTCTTGGATTTTGCAGGAGTAGACGTTTCAACCTCATTACTTTCAGGTATCGTGTCCGCTGCTTCTTCGACATCAGAAACGCCAGAGGATGAGTTGTCTCGCTTTTCTTTCTTATTTCTTAGCAATTCCTCGTCTTGCAGCGATGCGTCTTCTGCCTTCCGTTTTTGTGGTTTCGTGTGGGGATCGGTTTTGTCGGAAGTTGTTGAAACTCCCTCAGACTTGTTCACTTCATTCGTATTTGCCTGTTCTTGGAAACTTTTTATGCTTCTCAACTGGGATGGATCGATGTCATCGGGCAAACGCGCACCTTCATCTCCGTATGCTTCCACACAACGCCTTGCTGCATCAACATCATCAAACTCAACAAATGCAAATCCTTTATGTTGACCATTTTTAAACTTTGGGAGCGATACGTACGCAAGTGGGCCAAAAGACTGAAATATTTTCTCCAGCCATTCATGATCTACTTCTTTCGGAAAATTTTCAACGTAGATTGTGCACTCTTCCACGCTATTTTCAGACTTAACATTCTTGACATCAAACGGAAGCTTCCTTCTAGCTTTTAGCATGTCTGATGAGAGCTCCAACTTTTCAGAATTTGCCAATGACTTTTGAATGTGTGTCAGGCTGGTGGTTAAACTTTGAATTTTCGTGAATTCTAAGAACACGCTGAGATCCACATAACCATCAGTATTTGCTGTAGCATGCTCCACGATTTCCCGCATCATTCGATTTTTCGTTACATTCGCGTCACTGAAGTAGAATTCCATTTGTTTACAAATTTGTGAGTACAGCTTTCGTTTCCGAGGTCTATGTCTGCCTCCATCATTCTTGGGCTCTTCTCCAGCAATAACGTCGTGGTCAAGTTCTTGGTTGATAACTCCTTCCGCAACCAGCAGCAACTCTGCTCCAGTTGAAGTGGGACCGTCGACATCGCCATGAAACACATGGTCCTGATATCCAGTCTTTTTACGGGGAGACACGTTGGTTGTACCTGAAAGAAAAAAGTTAGAATTTAGCTGTTTTAGCTTTTTGAATTTGTGCAACTATTTCATGAAATGTAAAATAAACATTCATTTACACATTCTCTTCAACATTATACCAGCTTGGCTTAACAACGCACGAGCACGATTTCAATTAGCTACTCTACGCATGGCAATAAACTGTTACAAGTTACAATGTGTAAATTAATTATTATCAGATTAAATAGTTTTTATGAATTTAACCTGCTGTAGTTGTTGAATCTGGGGATGGCATTTTGTCTTTTCTGATACCGGGTGTTAACTTCCAAGTCTGAAAGATTACTCTGCTTTTGTTATATTTTACTCCAGTATTGGTTTTTGGGTTACAGTTACATAACAATCAAAGATACCTAATCGGATGACCAATTTTCAATTAGAATTGTTACGTGCTGTTTATCCGCATAATATTCGGCTGACTGATTGTTGTGTTTTTGTTGACGTAATTACGAAAACTTTACATAACAATCAAAGATACCTAATCGGATGACCAATTTTCAATTAGAATTGTTACGTGCTGTTTATCCGCATAATATTCGGCTGACTGATTGTTGTGTTTTTGTTGTAATTACGAAAACCTCTCTCCACCACTAGGACTTGGTGGGGAAAACGAGAAATGAATGTGTGTAATATTGCTCAGCACGAAAAAAACAACAAAGAAAAAAACTTTATAGAAAGAAGTGATGCAATATTCTTATGGAGTAGAATTTTATTTTGTGTTTTTGTGACAGTGAAATAGTGAATTATTAAAAATTTGTAAAAGAACAAATATATTATTGTGATTTTGTGACTAATGTTTTGGGTCTGTCATTTGTATTTTAATCGACTAATTAAACAAAATTTTTCAAACTGGTTTTGATGTAGTATCGTGCTGGCAAAATTTAAAGCGAAAATACACTTAGACGGTAAGGAATTGCTTTTAATATCCAAATTCTCATGTTACCCCAAAAGAGATTGACATAACATAATATGCCATTTATCCGCAAAAAGTGCATGTTGTTGCATGCAATGCAAAACGCAACTGTACTCTTGTATAATTGCTTAATAATAAAACTTGCCTATGTGTCAGGTCAGGTATAGGCACGGAGTTACAAAATGAAAATGATAATAATGACATAATATTCATAGCTGTTTTCATATGAAATGCAGTTTTCTGTTTCACGATACGATAGGAATTCGGACCATTCGGACGTTTGAAATATTCTCGAATCTCGGCTCTCGACTCTTGACTACTAAAGTTCATCATATCTAGTTGTCAGGTAAGAAACAAGAAAAGGCACATGGACGGACGAATCTCTGAGGAGCATCTAGAAAAGATTCAGAAAAATCTGACGAGCAATAATATTTATGTAATTTGGTTTTAAACAAGTAAGTGAGCAGAAAAGGTTAGCAGCCCGGAAACTTCTATTGAAGTTTTAAGTGATTGCATGCTGCAAATACAAGTATGTAATACATTCTCAGGCAATATTATGTATCAATAGGATAAAAACTAATGTTCTTTGGTTTTGTTTTATATTATTCTTCTTCCAACTTCCACCATCATTTTAACCCAACCAAGACCTAAGATGTAAAGAAATATCATTCATATCATAACAACGATACAACTACAATACAATGCATTGCTTTTTAATAAAGAAAACTTTTACTGGCGATAATAAAGAGAACGTCCCTTAACAATACAGAGAGTAATCAAGTTAAAGTAACATAAAATCACAAAACCATGCAGAATTTCTATCACGAAAAGGGTTAATCGATGCAGTACTAAAAACGGAGCAAAATTCTGAATGAAAATATTAAATTTACATTCATATTATTTTCCTTCTCTTAATCCACACATACACATTAGACATAACTGCTCCTTTTGGTTGAATGTAAAGGAATGTAACATAGAAGGAAGAAGGAGAACACACAAGACTCATCATCAGAATATTATCATCATTCATTCGGTCGGATTCAATGTTCAATGTAGGCCTAGGCAATCCTTTTCTACTTTGCACAATAATAATGATATCATGCAAAATAGTAGACACAGTAGACAGTAATAGCCATAGTCAGAGTCTACGTACATATGAGAGTGAGTACGACTAATCGTAAGCGAATGGTGCTGCTGGTGGACGAACGGACTTACTAAATACAATAGCTGGTTCTCGCATGCAGAAAAGGATGAGTATAAGGGGTTCAATGCACTATTTCCCTACTACTTTTTTGCCCTGGTCTTATTATTGTTCGCAGCTCTCACAGAGTAGTTAGTTAGTAGAAATAGTAGTATTCAGTATGTAAAATAGCAATAGCGGATAGAATACAGAAAAACTTTCATGCACACGAATGTGAGGAGAAGAGGAGTAAGGCTAACAATTCGGCATCTCCCATTTTGCTACTATTACAATCTACAACTACTATGCTTTTATGCTGCACAAAGGGAGAATGTGAATTACATCTTCTTTAGCTTTGGCTAGTTCAACTCAACTCTCAATTCAGTGCATGCCAAGTTTGCCTTCACTTCACGGGTTAAGTTTATATATTGTTAATAGGTACATTTCTTATTACAATCCTTTCTTTCTAGTAGACTGACCGACCAAAAATTTTATGCCTATAAAAAATCTCTTCTTCGAACTACCTCATCTCTTTCTTGCACTTCCACCACCATACCACCACCTAAAAATGTATGCTTCTCTCTACTACTATACTCTGGTGCTGCTGCACACGGATTTTAAGCCATCTTCCACTTCAGAAAAAGTAGGTGGCTGGCAGAGCCAAAGCCAAACTGCTAAACTAAAAGAGAAAAGAAGAATGAATATCATCATCATCAACATCACCATCATGAACTTACTCGTTACTGCTGCAAGAAGATGACTATGATTTGGTTTATGCACTAAGTTCATATACATCTACAATTCCACAGTTCCACACCAAAAGAAACGACACGACACCGTCATCATCATCATCATCATAATATTTTATTGTATTACTACACATCTCTCTTTTTCTCTCATATTTGCTATATCATTATAACTCGCTCTAACTATTATAATACTACTTTAACCATACCTCACCTCCACCACCACCACCAAAGGAACTGTTACAAAGAGTACAGATTTAGATTTTTAATATTATACATACGCCACACACATTCATACAGACATAGTCTGGTAGCTTTTTGTATTGCAAGTGAATGATGATCCTGTAAAAATTGTACTACACACAATACGCTATATTCTATACACACGACGGGTATTTACCATTAATTTTAATTCTTCTCTAGTGAGGATCATCATCATCAATAAAAAGAAGAAGTAAGCAGACTACCTAAAATAATAAATAGATTAATGTAGATTAGCGAAAATGCGAAAAAGAGAAGCAATATCAACCAGAGAAAGAAGGAACAACAACAGTAAAATAGTAAAATATCGATATAGAATAAGTATCCTCTATTTAGAGTTCATATTAAAGGTAATCAAAAAAGTGCTTCCTTTAGCAAAATTATGAATTTAAAGGGTTCATACCTAAAAAAGGGAGAATAAAAAAGGTTTACATCAATTGCGCTTTACTACTGAGCAAAATGTTTTCAATATTTCATCTATTCCTCTTGCAATAAAGGTTTGTGTTAACGAAGAGTTTCGAAAAATAAAGTGCACCGCATCAATCTATCTCCTTCGATAAATATGAATATTATGAGCAATGAGCATTGTTGTTACAAAGGACTTCAGTTTCATTGATGGACACATCCCCATTTCAATTTGTTTGAAGTGAAAAATTAGAAACGGGATGTACTACGCAAAAAGGAGAATTAAAATAATATTTGGAGTTCTTGCAGTATTTAGCCACGATAGAGATTGGCATAAGAATTATTTCTAGATGTGAGGAGCTATACCTTACATGCAAGAAGGAAACTGCAGAACTGCCGATTAACCAGAGATCTTATTAAAATTTTTCATAAAATATCAATGAAAAATAACCAGCACAAAGTAAGTTTTTTGTGTACTTTTTGTGCTCTGAATAGGCTTGCATGCGTATGCAAACTTTACAAATTAATACTAGAAGAACTTACTGCTGAAGGAGCTTTTAAAGAAAAAAAGATTTGATACATTTTTGCAGTAGATTTATGCTCCATCGATAGTTAGTCCATCATCATAATCAGTATCGTGAGTACTTATTACTTATAAAAAATTACAAGATAAACTACGTGCGTAGTAATATAGTGAGTTAAATTAAATGAACCTTTTAAATAAATGAGTCAAAATATTTAACCTAATTTTTGAAAGACGCACTGATTTAAAATCAGGTATATTCCGTCTTCTGACATCTGAACTATTAATAACAAAGCTACGAGAAGTCAGGAAGACAATAATATTTTTATTTTGTAAAGACTTGAATAAGCCTTTCAATTGTCTTTTATTTTATCTTTTTATCACATTTCTAACGCTGTAAAGAAAACTATTCTAGTAAATTGCTCATACCTAATTAGGTAGTTAAATCTGGCGGAATAAATCTGTTAGTCTTTTAAGGTGACAAGTGCAAGTGATATTAAAATTCTCAGGAATTTCATCTAGAGATGATAAAAATGCAATAAATTTTTAATTTGTGTCACTAAAAGTATGAATACAGTGCAGCGGGGAAACCTGAAATCGCACAAACTATAATGCACGAACATGCAAATGGCACTGACATAAGCTTCCAGCAGCAGCGCAGTAGCTTCCTTCTTGCTCATCGCTGAGCTCTGAAGTGAAGGAACGTGGGTGAGAGAGAGCAAGGAGAGAAAGAGAAGAGGATTGAGAGAGAGAATAAGACGGATTATGTTATAAATTATGAAAGGCTGGAACAAGATAATTTTCATACATTTTAAATGAGAGGAAAGTGCATCGTTTAGAGAATTACGTTACTTATGTTTGTGTTCAAGCACGTTATCATTAGAGTATAGCATCCTGTCAGAGCATTTAAAGTGAACATCGTTGTTACGCCAGTTTTATGCTGCTACAGTTTGCTTATCAAAATTATGATGAAAGGAGGTTGTCTTCTTCCTTCTTTCCTAATTTCATTCAATTTGCATTGCTCAGTGTTGTCGCGTTAAGTTGTTATTTATTTAGGCTCGATTTGTAGATAAGATTTAACAAAAACACTGTATGTGAGCATTGGGAATTCATGTTTTAGCCTATTGCGTACCAATCTTGTTGTTTTCCAAGTCCTTCTCTAGGTTTTTGCAACGACCAATTGTTATAAAATTATTATTAATGAATAATGATAAACTTTAATTAAATATTAGGATTTGATTTTCTTAATCTTTTTACATGTATCAAGAAGATGACACAGTACCAAGAGCTCTACTAATTAATGGTGGATGAATATTAAAAAAATGTGAGAAGTGAAAACATTAACTATACGTGAACATTTTAAAGTATTTAGTAAATACACCGTGAACTGCTGCGTAGTCTATATATTATTAATTACGTTTACCTTTTAGTACATATTTAATTAGTCAGTTAAAAACAATCAAAAAAAGAAGTTTTATCCGGAATCGTATTCATCTTGTTCTCTATGTAAGACTTTCTTTACTATTTTTTCGCTTTGGCATTTGTTTCCTTTTCTTTTGTAAGATTATCTCTGTGCATGTATTTTATGCAAATTATGTAGTATTTGTACTTTGTATCCCGTATTTCTAGTTTCCTTTAAGAAATTAATGTTTTGGTTTTTGAGATTCATCTCGTAGGGAGAAAACAACGGAAAAATTGATAGCATTGAAAATGTCATCAAATGTAAACGTTTGTTTGTTTTCTCTTTTAGAAAAGTCATCAAGCACTTACTCTTCTTAAAAGGACTGAATGAGCGTCTGAAAAAGTGTTTATTTCCGCACTTTTCTCTACCTTTTGCCTCTCTCTTTAGGATTTTAAGGACTTTTCCTATTATCAAACACGTTTTCTCTTCCCTAATTAAAATGGCAGTAAACCTACTGCATTAACGTTAGTTTAGTGTTTTAATTCGGGAACTGTGTTTCCTGTTGTTTTCATTTTTCTGGGAAAATTGGTCTTCATAAAGATTCCAAGACGCCACGAATAATAAAAAAACGGAAACCCGTGTCCAGCCGAGTCAAGTAAGACTTGCTGTTATATTTACACTTGCTTATTCCGCTTTATAGATTTTTCTGGTCTTTCTTAGAAAACGCTTTTGGTTGATGACTTAAGAGCAATCAAAGTTGTTAAATTAAAAGTTTATAGCTTACTTTTTTGTATTCGTAGGCGTGGACATATGTCGAGAATGAGTTCGAAAGTGTCCAGTGGAGGCGGCGGCACAAAAAATGATTCCCAACAACAGCAAATTCCATGCGACACTGGAAGTAACAACAATAACAATGCTACCTCAACAACAACAACATCATCCAACGTTGGGAATAACAACAACACCTCCTCCAACAAGTCAGTTTCCTCGTCGAAATCCGTGCCTCAAAATAACCAAAGCAAAACCTCCTCCTCCACAAAGCCTCATAGTTCCTCTAGTAAAACCAAGTCAAGCAAGCTCGATACAAACACGGGCTCCTCTGGGCTTCCGCCACCCGCGCCCTCGTCTTCCCCTGTCCCTACCTTACCTGCCTCATCTCCGCTTGGTGAAGAGGAGGACAATGATGTAGAGGACCTTGACCTTGATGAGTGCGACGATGTCGACGATTTAGAAGGCGATGATGGCGACCTCGAGGAAGAAGAGGATTATGAAGATGATGATGATGAGGATCCTGATGATGAAAACCCCCTCGAGATTGAACTCGATGGACACGATGACCTGACAGAGCCTTGTGAGAGGTCACTCCCTGGTGGAGGTGGTCCTGCCAACAATTCTGCATCCTCCTACAATTCACCCATCTTCCTAGGCTCATCCAGTGAAGAAGACGAGGATGACGAGGTTAGTTTATCAATGACAAACTTATATTTATGCTTGAATCGTCTTCCTTGCTTGGAGAAATCCACGAGAAAAGTTACAGCGTGAAGGAAAGATACGTAACGTACTATATCGGTAGTAGAACTAGGTACGCGGATCAGCATAAATTTTCAATGATTGTGTTCCAATTAAAAAACTCAAAATTGTAACTTAATTAACTGTAGCTAACAGCACGCATTTTTTCCACTTTTAAATTCAGAATCCGAATTGCATGCTATTGATTTTAAATACAATACAATGAAAATTTTACTTAAGAATTAAAATTGCGCTTTGTGTGTGATATGTTAGGCGATAAATTTTTTTATAAGAAATGAGCTATTCTCATGGAATTCTCTTGAACACATAGGCGGAGCATTACTCGCCATATTAAAAACAATTTTCTTTTGAGCGTTTAAACAACTCTCACAAGAACAAGAAAATTTTCTTTAGATTGTTTTATCTTATTGTATAAATTGAGTAGTCTGACGATGAGCTGAGCGCAATATTTCGGGCAGAGTGCTGCTAAGAGAATATTATACGAATAGTAAGCATGACTGATTGGAATGAACTGAAACTGAACTAAGGAAGGGAGGAGGCATGCGTAAAAGTAAGAAAAGAGAAATTGAAACAGAACGATGTGATGATGGAGGCAAGCAAGAGCAGAAAGGGCGAGATTGATGATTTTAGGTGTACCGTGTACATTATTATGAAAAGTATAACCGGAGAATGAAGATTGATGCCAAAGCATAAGACCAATATTGATTTAAGTTGCAAATTTGATCATAATCAGCAGCAAAGGTTTGTTACAAAAAGATCACATCACAACCATTCACCACTCGGCAAATTAATTTCGAATTTCAATAAATTAAATAAATTTAAAAACCCTTATGGAAACACGTATGCAAAACCACACTTTGTAAAACATCCTTATTTGCCTTTCTTTAGTAACTCAAAAAATATTAAAATTAGCTAATTTATTTGTGCAAATCAAACCTCAAATCGGTATTGTCAAATTATAAAAGGTGAAATGCTAAATGTACCAATAGTAGCGGTTTAGCGATTTCATTGTACACAGTTTGTGAAGAAAAGGGCAATTTTAATTTGACTAACGAATTATGGAATGTGGACCATAAATGAACATGGTTCTCGTGCCTTCTCATAGATAAAACTCAGTTACGCTGCACATAAAGTCGTGTGGTACAGTTACTCGTATTAATATGAATTAGGTTGCTATTATTAGCGACAAACTAGATAAACGGAAACAGAGGATACTACACAAATACAATGCGTTTTTGTTTTGCAAGCCAGATAGTCAGATTACATCATAAGACTCTTTCTAGCGAAGTGAAGGAACAAGTTAAAAGACAAGGCAGTCTTTAACTGAATAGAATTCTATTCTACTGTTATTTGATCGTTTAGAATTTCTGTCTTTAATCCTGTATGTGTGCCGTAAAGAAATGGAGCTCAGTACTGCGCACGAGCATTGACGGTTGATTTGTCATTTGTTGGAGAAACAGTCAATAAGAGAGAGCAATATCGCAGAGAACTTAAAAGAATATTCTATGAAGCAGAAAATTGTAGTAATAAAAACAATGAACAATTGGTGTAAAATAAAAAGAAACATTTGGGAATGAACACGTCATAAAAAAGTTTTTATTGATGATGTGTGTTTAGTTTAGTGTATAATATTAATTTTAACGAAAAATTAAATTTTAAAAAGTTATTTACGTTGAGTTATTACGTAAATTGGAAATCTATTATTTATTTCAAAATTTAGTGAATAGAAGAAAATTAAAAAGTAAAAAAAGTTTTGCAATCAATTCAGAAGGATGGTTGATGAGAAGGAATGTGTCAGGGATAGGAACGAAATGATTCCAAGTGTTGGGACTGTTAGTAAAAAAATCTATTATTTTTGCTTGAAAATAATTTTACGCCAAGTTATGCCTAACAAAAACTATATTTGAATGAGCACTGGTTAAATTGACTTTAAAATAAAATCTAAAGCTATCAATTACTGCTGATTACCTGTGGCTGCAAGCTGTCGCTCATTCATCTTCGAGTTTCGATTTCTTTTCAGACACCAACGAACGACACCGGATTATAAAGTAGGCAATATGCATCCGTCATAATTTCTCATTTCTGAGTCTTTGAATAATTTGTGCAGAAAATGGAGATATGTTAAAATCGAGGTTACTATTAATTTAAGGGGTCAAGAAAGGGGTACATGAGAAACGAAAACAGCGAACTGCCTCAACATTTTTTTTATTTCCAATGATCTCAAATCGTAAAGGCCTACAAGTCAATAGTCAATCTAGTTTCATTGTATAAGAATGTATGTGTGCTAATTTTTGTATTTGTCCATTTCAGGCTGAGGGTGATGAGTCACTAGACAGAGATGAATCTGATGAAGAAGAAGACGATGATGAAGACGGTATTGAGCCTTCCGGGTTTTTACTTCCAGCCGAAGAGTCCTCAGGAATTCAGGGGATTCCACCGGATGCCCAAGCCCGTCTTGAAGCATTCTTTGAAGCGGCGGGTTTCACTGATGGGAAGTTAATGAGTGATCCTGAAAACCTGAGAAAACTCACCCTCACGGTGTCATCTGCACTGGGTGAAGCCTCCGCAGCGATTAACCGAATGCGAGATTCCCAAAGAAAATCTTTGGAAGAAGGGAGAAATGATTCGATGAAGTGAAAGATTTATTTTATTTTTGAATAATTTTAATAAATTTTTAGTTTAAGTTTAGCTTAAGCATAACATTATAAAGAGTTGAAAATTATTGATTTGTCAGTTTACACGAAAAGCGTATGAATGAAAACGTAAGCGTAAGAAGAAATTGGAAGAGTAAATCAACAATTAGTACATCAAATAATTATCATTATAATTTTATTGCAGGTGCTGCGGGACATGAAGACATAGTGAGAGAATTACTCAAGTCTGGTGCGAGGGTAGAAGATAACAACGAAAATGGACATACTCCACTGATGGAAGCCGCATCCGCCGGTCATGTTGGAGTAGCTAAGGTTCGTAGTCAAAATAAAGTTAAATAAAGTTGCCTTCATGTGAATATTATTATTATTTATTATTGAATGTTTACGATTGAAAATGGATATTTTTTGTTAATCAAACAGATCCTTTTGGAGCAAGGTGCAGGCATCAACACCCACTCAAATGAATTCAAAGAGTCAGCCCTAACCGTAGCTTGCTACAAAGGACATCTTGAAATGGTTCGCTTCCTTTTGGAGGCTGGTGCTGACCAGGTACATTATCGTTTTTACTTAATTGTCCCTTATTGAGCTAAATCATATA
>JAHZNJ010001433.1:0-13916 GCA_027744475.1 Lepidocyrtus cf. sotoi NNG-2020 | reverse complement strand
TATGAGTAAATGCTTTGTACACACATCCACGTGTCACAAAAAATGACGTTAAACAACAGAATAAACACTAAAGTTATTACTAAATATTACTAAAATAAAAAACAATGATTTTTATTATACCTTTTTAAGTAAACTATTAATATAATTTGACATTCCTTCGCAATGCTACTTTTTTGTTAGACTTATATTTATTAAAAACGTGAAATAATATGAGAGTAGGAAAATAGGAAAGCTCAGTTACAGAGGTCCGTATCATTTATCCCGTAGATTCTGCTATAAATCACTTATAAAGAAAAAATATTGGGTTGATTCATAATTTGTTTTGGGAAATTGTAGTGCCTATACGAATATAGGTAATTATTAGCTCATGAATCCGGTTCATATGTAAGTGTTTCATTAATAATGGTATAAGAAACGTTATTATTATTATTAACATATTTTAAGCTCCCTATTTTTGTATCTAAAGTTTCACACATGATGCTCAACCTGAAGTTCTTTGTTCTGCAAGTAGTAAACTACGTATAAGAAATAAGAATGCAGAAAAGCGCTTATAAAATATAATTAGCTAAAAAATTTCCCTGCTGCTGTTCTTTGTTCTAGAAAGTTTTGTTTAGAAAGTTGGAGTATGAGCTTTCCCAGTTTTCATAATATAAAGCCGTGCAAGAGTTCAGGTTTGAACAATGAAAGAAACAGGGCTATAATAAAATTAATAAAAGAATACACATCAAGAGTATAACTGGGAATTGAATAGAATGCAAAGAACTTGTATTCGCCTCGCTTTCACACAGACATGGCTCACATCACAGCATCATAAAATATTATATCCTTACTTACACATTATATTGCACACAATGGAAATAAATCCTAGCTTTTCTGAATGGAATTATGGTAATCAGTAATCACCCGCATAATAATAATAATGATCATCATCATTAACAGACAGGCATGATGGGAAGGAAAAGGAGGACGGAGAAAGTAAACACGGGTTTTAAGCTGTATAAACATAAGACTGCAACAAAAAGCGTTACTCTGTTATAATTACGTAATGTATACCCTAAAAATCTCGTATAAGTTTACACCTTCTTCATTAGTTCTCTCTCGAATGTTTTGCTGAGTAAAATATAGCTTCGTGCGAAATAATTAGAAAAAGAAACAACAAAGTTTAGCTTTGTTTGTTTCCTTGTTGTTGTTTGATGATTATGATGAGGTGCTTGCACACTTATGTATTAGTGGAATGATAATATTATTATTATTAATGATGATGATGATTATGGTCTACAAATAACTTACCTCATGAGTCTCGTAGTCCGTTCCTTTGTCTTGAACTTGACAAGTGGTCACGGAGATACGCCTACTGTTGAAATTAAATCTCGTATAAGTTTACACCTTCTTCATTAGTTCTCTCGAATGTTTTGCTGAGTAAAATATAGCTTCGTGCGAAATAATTAGAAAAAGAAACAATAAAGTTTAGCTTTGTTTGTTTCCTTGTTGTTGTTTGATGATGATGATGAGATGCTTGCACACTTATGTATTAGTGGAATGATAATATTATTATTATTAATGATGATTATGATTATGGTCTACAAATAACTTACCTCATGAGTCTCGTAGTCCGTTCCTTTGTCTTGAACTTGACAAGTGGTCACGGAGATACGCCTACTGTTGAAATTCATTGCGGTGCGGTGAAGAAAATGCTACTGACTGATCTTCTATTTATAGACTCTGAAGGAAAGTTTTCCTAAAGTTTAGTGGAGTCGTTAATGGGGGAGTTCGATACTTCCGTTGGCTATAATGAGGATGGTACTTTCAAGTAGTAAAACTTCCTAAACCATTTTGAACTCTGTACGTATTTCAAAATGTTAAATAGAAATTTTTTTGAAACTTCTGGAAACCTTAAGTGAATTACACGAATATCTCTGTCTCTATCTGCACTACTTTCATGCACCATATTGTTAACGGAATTTAGTACCAAATTAGGACTGCGTTTTGAAAATGAAAAGTATGTATAAAAGAGTGCGCTACACTTTCAAATTTGGCTCTTTTGTGGAATATTCGGTAAAAATTGGAAGTTTTAAAACCTTATTACTTACAAGGAAATTCCTTTTGAAATTCAGTCAAGAGATTTATTAATGTGCGTCTATTTTTTTATCTCAAATTATCTATTTGATTGTAGGGTATACATCAAAAGAATCCTAGAAAACGAAGTTGAGAATTTTTTTGGTTGTGTTACATTCTTTTCGCTCAGCCGTTTTAGTTGTATTCCCCTTTCGCCGTTTCACTTTCATCATCATGGGAAGCTACATTATGAAGTAATTCTTGATGATAGTAGCAAGCAAGCAGCAGCGTTGATCACAAAAGGGAAAGCCGAAAGTTTAAAAGAAACAGAAGAAGGTTCGTGCATGACATGTTCTTTGTGGAAAGTATTTCTCGCTCACTTTTATTGTCTGTCACATTCCTTTGCAGCAGCTACCACTGCTATCAAACCGCAAGTTGATATAGCCACAGCAATTGTGTCTGCCTTTCTTTCCTTCCCCCACATCACTCATATGAAACACGGGACACACGATGGATGGATGTGATTTGGTTGAGTCATGCACACAAATCAAGGAATTCATTTTACCTCCATCCAATCTATATGATAGTCAGTGAAATAATGTGTTACGTTTTTTGAAAACTTAATTTAAACTGTCATTTATAATTTGCCATTTGTATTTGCAAAATTAAAATTAAACCAAAACCTTACACAATTTCAAAGAATAGCAGTTACTACACGTTGCTAAAAGTTTTAGAAATAACAAGAAGTTAATTGGATTTTAGTTATATTATGCTAGACACGCACTTGAAAACTAAGTACTGAAACAGATTTCTTTATTTAAGGGCCTCTAACTTGACACAGATAAATATACTTAATATATTTGTTCGCAGTCCCTTCAGGATATCAAACATTTAGCACTACTACGCGAACAAGTACACGAAGACGGCAATCCTTTCCTCTGATGGAAAAGAATGGCTCACTTCCTTTTGACTAAAAATTTAAGTGCATAGAAGAAGGAATAAAGGTGTTGCTTCTCTTCCTGTCGACAGAGAGGACAAGGAAGGAACACACACACTACATGATATGATGATGACGGGAGGAAAAACGCAACAAAAGAGCGATCTTTTTTACTGACTCCGCTCTGGCTCCTGTCTCAAACTACTCGCTCGCTCACTCACTCGCGCGACACACTTTTTCGTTTTCCTATTATACAATGCATGATTATGATGATGATGATGATGATGACGATGTCTTTCTGATATGAGAAGTGGTAGTAGATAAACTAGCTGGAGTTTTTGAGCACATCATCAAATTCCCCGTGGGATTGTTACCTGCTTCACCACTCCTCTTTTACCTTGTTGCTTCCTTTTTTCCATTTCATGTTCTAAGACACTTCTAGAACACAGTTCAAACCTAATCTTCTTCAATTTTTTCCTATGATTTCACATTGTACGAATAATGTATTGCTGCTGCAACTAGAACTAAACTAGCTCAGCTCAGGTAGGGAACTCCGTTAAGGGGTAGTTGCATCTCATCTTGCTTGATGCCTGTTGCTACTGCTGTTCCAGTACTACTACATGACCACCGAGACTTTTCTACTAAACAACCAATCTCAGGTTTTTTTTTGACAGAAACCTTAAAGAGAAGCCTGACAGACAATAAAGAGAAAAGTCTAAAATAAATATGAATATATATCAACAGGAGGCTCTACATTATAATACGAGTGAATTCGGTTTTTTATTATTATTAAAAAATGAGATTCAAACAATCATGTCTTTCTTTGGTCATATAAAAAGAATACGTTGCTTTTACCCTCCGTAATAATAAAAAGTTTTTGCGTGAAGGAAGCGTTTATTCGTTTACTGGGCTTTCAATACACTATATAGCCCACTTTTTTCTGCTTGTTGCTGTTTCTGTTGCTGTCGCTCGCTCTAACTCATTCTATGTCAGTACCGCTGGGCTGCTACTTTCACTCTGACAACAAATCGTCGTGTTGTGCATACAATGCGGTTTCCTGGAGCCTTTCAATGGATGCTTTGGTTTCGGTTTAGCGCTGTTGCAGTTACTTGCTCGATACATACGCTTTTGCTTTACTACTAGAAGAAACAGAGCCCTGCATAAAACACAAGATAGGATTCGGTGTTAAAGGAATAGTAACTCTGTGTGTGATGATGACGGTCTCTTGGTCGTGTCAGAATCATCCAACCAAAACTATTATGCTTGATTTTAGTATCTTTTTCACCGCTTGGTTCCAGTGCACCTATGAAGCAACCAGCCAGCACCAGCACCACCGTTTCACGGACAAAACATCACTTTTCCTCATTTCGCCCCTTTTCCCAGCCTCCCTCTGCGTTCGTTATTTACTCGCTTTCTCTCTCTCCCTTATCTCACAGTAAACGAATATTATGGGAATTGGGAAAGGATCTTAGCTATTTCCCCAACTACTCTTTCGCCAAACTCTTATATAAACTAGTGGCTGTGATTACGGAGATGATTTCCTATGTCGTAATACTTGATCCTTATTCGTCCTTTTCAGTGAACTGAATGTTGCCATTGTTTATATGTATATATTAACAATAATTTCAACTTTCGGAACTATGTAGTTGTATAACAAAGAGCATAAGCATAGTAGAAAGCAACCTCCGTTTTATCTTACCTTAAATAGACAATGTTAAAATGTTAGTAAAATAGGTTTAGCAAGAGAAATACTAGAAAATACAAAAACAATTTTCAATGATTCAACAAAAGTTTCATACACGTGGATAATTTTAGCACGGTGTTTTATTTTTCATTCGTTTGTTTGCTAAAATAAAACATCCTTCTCTTCATCTTCGTCGTATGTGATATTTTTCTCTCTGCAGTGGGTTCGGTTCAGTTTTTAGTACTTTGTTGTTCAAAAGGAAAAAGTATAACTGATGGGCGATGTTTTAACCTTTTGTTTTAATGCATGTCATGGTATGGTACAATGGTGGTAGTGGTATTGTAATACCAATACAACAGCTTCAAGGGAAGTGGCAGCTTTCTTCTTGCTACAGGGAAACGAACGAGCAAAAAGCAGGTTTTTACTTTTACTTGCGTATGGAAAAGAGCAATGAAAGGTATGGAAAAGATGCTGCTGCTGTGATGATTATGTTAGTAAGTTTCCCATGTCACATTTGCTTTTCAGTCGTCCTTGTCAATTTTAATAAAATTGGAAAAGCGGAAACTGGCTTAAAAGCTCCGCTGATAACCCATTTTCCCCTTAATTTGCCAATTTAAAAAAACTTCTATAGAATAAAATTGATTTGATGATGTTGATGTCATCATTTCTACAGAAATGCTTTGAGAAAATGGAATGGAAACTTCAATGTAATCGTTACTTTTACATACATATAACAGTTGACAGAGAAGCAGAACAAAAAAAGGCAGCACAGCAGAGTCATAGTCGTGGGGTTATTTATTGATTGTTAGGGAAAACTTAGGTATTATGATTCAATTGCCAGTATTGCCACAGCAGTCATCTATGTATAATCAGAAATAATGATGTTTACAATTAACTTTGCTCGAGGAAAATGGAGACTGTTGATTTAATTCCTTTCGGGCTAAAAATCTTTTAAGATGAAAAGTTGAAACTTCCACATCTTTCATAGTCAGAAGTTAGAAGTCAGAGCATTACCACTAACTACCAACAACAAACTAAATTCTGTGTAGTTGGTTTAGATACTTTCTGACATTATTATGTTTTATGAAGAAGAAATCTAGAACTTTCTCTCCTCTTCTCAGCTCTTCTACTACCGCAAATACATAATAGAGCTCATCATCAGCAACTTTACAAAGGCATTTTATTTCCGGACATTTAAAATTAAATTCCGTGGTTTTTCGGTCTTTTGCCTTTCTGGAAAGGAGAAGGAGGAGGAGGAAGCAATAAGCTTACTTAATATTCCTTATTATCATTTTCCTTAATGCATACAGCTTATTAAGTAGAAAGCCGTTGAATAGGTAGTCATTTTAAATTGAGATAAATTAAGTGGCTCCTACTACGTATATACCCTTTTCTTCCTTAAGTTGAGAAAAGTGGTTTGCTGTTCTTGCCGTAAAATTAAATTTGCTTGTCATACAGTTGGGTAATTTATAACTTGCTTTCATTGCGTTTCCCTTTCTCGGATTTTTTATCAACGAAACGATGAAAGCTTTTTTCGCAAGTGGTTCCATCTTTCAATTTCAAATTACTCTCCCAAATAATGTAGGAAGAAATCAGGCCATATCACATTTTGCTAGTTTAACTGACCAAAGAACTGTAATCAGGCACAAGCTCTGACTTCATTTAACATTTTAATCTACCAAGGTTTTTCTGTTTTTGATCAACGCGAAATCAGAAATGCAATCTTTGTTTGCTTTTAAAGGAATTTTAAATATGACAAGTTTTAAATTAATGGCCAGCAGAGTTCAGAAGTTTCTTGAGTTTGAAAATTAGGAAGTAGTTCTCTAAGAATTTTTAAATAAGCATTCCTGCAAAATATGCAGATAATAGTTTGAATGAAAAGGACAAAAACCAAGAGTTTCTAAGATTAGTGCATAGTTTATCAGGTCACTATTTAAAATCCATTGCCTTAACATCCCTTTATTACGTGCAACCCTAATTGCATAACAATGCTACGTTGCGCGTCGGCTCAAAACGGAACGTTTAGGATAATATCATTGCCGTGAGTTGATACTAGGTTGACAGCTAGATTTTGTTCAACAATGGGTAGAAAATTGAAAATTTGCAGTTTTGTAGGTCTGTCATTGGCATTGGCATGAGTCGATATTGGCATTTTAATCTGTTTTTTAGATTTTACGAGTAGTTAAGTTGTTGTTGCGGCGATGCAACTGGTGGTTTCCAAACGACTCGCATACTCGCATAGCATATTAATGCGTGGTTTCGACAAGTTCGTATAAGTTTGGACAACTAATGTTGGTCTCTGACATGACATAGCAGATCGATTTTAGATCTGTAGGATACCATAATGAAGAAAGAAACATACTACGTATTTATGTAACAACTCAGCATCTTGTTTTGGTGTAAGCAATGTTTCAGCTTCAGCAGCAGACGCCTTCCATTTCCATCCACCAGGACAGTAAAAGTTATTACTTTAAAGCAGATTGGGACCGGATGCAATGCTTTCAGTTTACGTGAGCTCGTGAGTTCAGGAAGACATGAGCAAACGAAGAAGAACGCGTACATGATTACTTGATCTACTATGCTTTGCTAACGATTTTATTTTTGAATGTAATTTCCTGTGCTTTGCTTTTACCAAATTTTCATTATAATTTTTATGACAGAAAAAATATTAGCAAAGATGATTCTAATACGCTATTTATGTAAATGAATGAAATATTCCATTAAAGGAATATAATAGAAAAGCGTAAAATATAAGTATAAATTTTACCTAATCATGCCGTGAAAGGGGGAAATATATGCCGATGTGATGATGGAATTACGGTACGAAATCCCTACTGTAACAAGACGGAAACAGGTGTCAGGTGATACTTACGAAGATTTTATGTATTTTATTTTATGTAATTTTATGTAAATAATGAATTAATTGAATCGGGTATTTTAGTTTTGTTCTTGTGTTTAAAATGTTTCAAGTAGAAGACAAACGTAATTAAACGTATCAGTGTATTCAATTCATTTATCAATGAGTTTTATTGGAGCGATGCGATGATGAATTCCATTCAAAGAATATACTTTGCAAGAGAAAGTGTTCTTAAATATTCGTTTGTAGTTGGTATAGTACGGTTCTGTACATAAGTCCAAAGCAAATACTGATATATACTCACTACAGACTATAAGTTTGCGTTTATTTGAGTAAAAGAAAATATACATAAATGGCTTCTTCAATCATGTTTGCAGAGTAAGTCAAAATGCCGTGTCGTGTCACCAAAGAAAACTACATTAAGTTATAGGGTTATAGCGAGCGAGTTCCCCGGTTGAGAAAATATTGAAAGAGAAAACCTAAAATAAACTGCCATGCTCACTCAAACATTTAAATGCCTTAGTTTAGAAGACAATCATGTTATTTGTCTTCTAAAAGTGTCTGCTGCATTTTACTACATATTACCTACGACGTTTCAATCTGTTTACGTCAATAGCACGCCTTCTAAATCGGAATTTTCTAACGTAAATACTACAAACTATGCATACAAAACGCACCTTCTAACAAATGCTGAAAAGAGGGAAAAGCTGATTGTAAAAAGAAATCAGCAGGAGGCAATGAAGTAAATATTAAGCAAAATGTTTTTCATCAATGTCTTTCTCCACAACCAAACAAGATAGACCGTCGCCGTCGTCGTCAAGAAGAGAGTGGAAAAGGAATTTAAATGCTTGTTTAACTTTCTACTTCCTTTTCTCTATACCTAAAGCTATAATGGGGACTTAATATTACACTTTCATGGACTGAAATTATAAACTGATTTATTCTAGGAAATAGAGAAATTTTGTTTTTAATCCCACCTGAAAAAAAAATCCGACTCTTCTATCAAAGTACTAGAACAAGTTACGGATACAGTTCCTACAGGATGCCTAAATAAAGCTTATTTGAAAAGAAAAAGAATAAACAACAAGCAATCTCACTAATATAAATGGAAAGATTGCTAAGATTAGATTATTTACTGATGTAGAGCTATAGGTAGATACTTCATCATAGATAGATACATTTATGAAAGAGATGATGAAATGAAACCCTTGGAGTCAGTCGCAGGCCTGAAAGAGAGGTTTAGGCTCAATGTTGTTAGTTGTTAGTAGTGAACATCCTGTTCTGTTATTATAGACGACAAAAAAGATCTGCGTTTGCCTTGCTTGTTGAAACCGTACTCCCGTGAAGATCATCATCATCATCATCGTGAACATATAATTTTTCGGAGATGATTTTTCGCTAATACTTTCTCCGTCCGTATCTTTCGATTTAGTTGATGTTGCTGCTGGTGGAAAAAGGGGATGGATGTACTGATGCGTGTCGTCGGCTGGCAGTTTTATATGGACAGGGAAAGTAGGGAAAAAAGAACGTTAGCATTAGCATTACACTGGCTTGGAACTTGCATTGTATCCGCTAAGCATCGAGATAGGGTAAAATGCAAATGATGATGGTGAGGTAATTTTCCTTCAAAAACAAGGAAATAAATACCCTGCCGTTGCTGCTTTGCTTGCTACATAAATCTTCTCATTTGTCGTATTCCTAAATCTAAACATCAGCCTATATTCTAACTAAGCAGGCACACATATGTTTTATCTTTTCCTTTTTTATAACGTCCGCGTCCGTATAAAAGGCCACCCATGAAACTTCAAAATATTTTCCACTAGCAATAGTTTCCACTCTTTTAACTATCGTCTCTCTGATGTGAATGATGAGCATAACTATGTCTATCATAAAGTACCTCATTTGTGCGTAATCCAGAACAGGTGAACCTTGGATGATGATAAAGCAAGGCTGACGCTTTAATAACAACAGTCATATTCCATACAGTGATCCAGACCCAATGTTCAGCAGATTTTTACTCTCTCCGTCCATTGAAGTAATATCGTTCGAATATCCTATTTCCTGAGCACATTTATGAAACTGTAGGACGCTAAAGACGTCATAGCGGAGTAAGCTAAACGGGCTTACGTGAAGATGCCTCGTCATACAGATGAATTTAATATACTATCTAAGTACGTGTTTTTAGTGATTTTCAATAATCTAATGATATAGTATTTAGTTGGTATAACAGATATGGAAGGCTAGGGAAAAAATGCAGATTTTCACTTTTCTACTCTGAACCGAGCACTATCCCAAAATGTTATACATAAAAGCATCTTTTGCATTTCATGTAAAGCAAAAACAAGAAAGGAAATGATGGTTTGTAAAATAACAATCGGAGACAAAGTATTGCCCATAAATATATGTCTAGCTCTAGCTCCAGCTTTCACTGTTTCTGCTTGCTGATGATACCTTCAACCGGGATTGAAGAGATCTGCCAGCAGGCTGTAGAAAAGGCAAGACATATACCTTTGCAAGTATGAAGTATTATTATGAGGCAGAATGAAAACAAAGAGGTAAGTTTTTAGTAGTTTAGTTTGTGGCAGCCGAGTCCCCGCTGAACCACCTGTGTGCTCTTACCTTTTCAATCCAATATATCGACCCTTTTACTTACTATTTTGTAACTTGCTTGCATTCATGCTTTTTAGGAGGACGATGACGATGATGCTTTTACTTTCCTCGATTTCCTTTTCTTCTGCAGACGCCCCACTTTGTAATGCATGATATTATCATCATCTTCTTCATCGTCGTTATACAATACAAGAAGATGTATTTGTTACTTACTAGATGTAGTAGTAAGTATTCATGCACCACTAAATTTTGGAAATTCGAGAGGAGCACAATCTGCTTTCCCCTGAAAGGCATTTCATGTGTCAGTGATTCCCTTGAATCATCATCACAATGTGCTTTAAGCTATATACCTTTTGGTTTCCCGTATATACAACTTCCCGTCGGGAACACACAAAACACACACACACACAGCACAACAGAAGTAGAAGTGATTGTCCCATTTCTATTTCCTATTCCGTTATTGTTCTTTAAAGGCTTACTTTTATCTTCTATTTATATGGAACCTACTTTCACCAATAAACTGGCAACTCCACACTTATGCACCAATTTACAAACAAAAGACTTGATATCCTATACATGACTATTACCCATTCATTTAAGTCTACCACCAATGCATGAATAAAATGATGACATCATAAAAGGATTGAGATTATTTAAATTCTAAAGTGTGGCATGATTCCGTATTAGCTGCCAAGTTATCCCTTATTCGTGCAAAACCTCTTGTTAAAAACTTTATTTTATTTTGACCGAAATTGATAACTTGTCTGCAAAGAATATTTGCAGTTCCTATTTTTAAAAATTGTTATAATAGCCAGGAAACACTATTAATTCCAAATACTGCCGAAGTTTTTACTGCAAAATGAGCATATGAGTATAGCTTTACATCAGTAAAGTTAATTAGTTTCACGACAAGATGTCGATGATGTTTCATATATAGCAAAGCGTGTATGACGCAAAGCTGCGATGTTATAAGTATTAACCGCTGTTATTAGAGAAAATTATATGCCATGTTTGGAAGTTAAAGCTTTGAAACTAGATGTTATCGGATAAAAAATATGTGATCAATTTGCTATACCCAGAATAATAAATAGTGCACAAATAGGAAGTACAATTATAATAATTATATTAACTATACTCTATAGTGAGAGAGAGAGTATTGGATCTAAGAGTTTGAGTTGGGATGGGATGTGCGGAGGGGAAGTACTTTAGATGGCAGTATCTATTTTCTATTTGCTCTTTTTCCCGTATTTTAAAAGGAAGCTAAAGTTTCTGGGCCAGAAGGAAGTATGTTTACCTCTTTTCTTAGGGAAGAGCGATGAGCCGACAGTCTGCCACTTTCACCCCAACTTATTGCTCTTTTCCTGCTGGCAGTTACCTTAGTTTAGTTTAGCTAGCAAAATTTCATGGTTATTTTGTGTGGTTTGTAAGTTGTAAGCGAACACAACGAACCATACCACACATCCATAATACCATATTACATACCCAGTAGAAAAGTAAGTGGATAAGCAGGAGAAGCAAGTTAACAAACAAACTTGGGAGAAAATAAAAAACAGATACAGAAGAGAAGAAGTCGTTGCAAATTTACTTCGGTAGTTTTTTAGCTACACGAATAGATACGATACAAAATAAATATCGTGGACAACACAATATTTTCTCAACTTGTTCAATCTTTTTTCTCTGAGTATTTTATGACTCATATTCATCCCAGGAAAGTTTGATATTATAAAAATACTTGAAAACTTTTCACGTATATAATGTGAAAAAATTACGATATGATATGGATATGATCTTTCTCTCCTACTAAACTTTGACGCGACTCACTCACTAGAAATAAAGACAGTCCTTTGCACGAAATATTTACCTGCTAGAGAAAAGTTAAGTAGATAAGCTAACTTTAAATAAACACTTGTGGTGGTGGTTGGTGGTAGCTTTTTCCATTGCTTTTTGTTAGCGATGCGGAGTCCAAAGTGTCCCTTTTAGATCATCATCATCATAAGTAGGAGCATTAGTAGCTCACATATCGCTTATATCTCATCTCAACTACGTAAATACGTTAGCTGCGCATATAATTTATAGCAAAAGTTACTTTTGTTTGAAGATCCAAAAGTATTTCACTCGAATTCATGAAAATCTGTCTCTCAGCCTCTAGACTTCCGCCATCATCGTCGCATGATATCGTACGTTTCACCGATTATGTATTTCATATATTTTGATTCGAACTCGAATGACCTACCAAGAATTTTTACCAGAGGGTGGTAGGTACGGCAAGTTCTTTTAGGTATATCACAAGTTTACAGTGTCATTTACGTTGCCATTTACTTTCAAATGGTTATCTTGAACTATCGAATTTATGATCACATAGGGAGTTGCAAGCTTCCAAGTCCTTTCTTCTCTACTACGGAGGAGAAGACGGTATGCGGCACAGGAGAATTTGAGGAAAAAGATTCTCCATTAAATTCCTCTTGAAGTACCTGATTGCATAGTTTATTACACCGTACGTAATGCGCTAAACTACTCTGAACTCAATATTCTTCCATGAACATCATCAACATCATAGGCTTCAAAAGCGATAGAAATGAAGTCTGAAGCAGTGAAAGCAAGTTGAAGAAGTATTATTATAAGTTGAGCTTTTTTCCATCCCTCAAGAGAAGGATCGACTTCTTCAAAACGTATTTAATAACCATCTTACTTTGTACGCCCGGCTCGTATATTATTCACATCGCAGTACGAGTTCTTCCTACTTTTGTTTACGATGAATTTGATAACTTCTCAGGGGGAGGTTTATTTTCTTCTTTATGCTCTCTGGATTTAACTTTCCTAAAGAGGCACTACACGTAAAGTAGCGGAGTAGCGGTAGAGAGAAAACTGGGAAAGTTAGAATGAGGAAGGGAGGGAGACTATCAACTCCATAGGTACTAAGCGTAGGCATATAGTATACATATTATACAGCGAGCGACATTTTATTATTATGATGACCATTTCAAGCGATTCAAGCACTATGATGTTCCTGCTCGTAGACGCTCAAAGCGAACTCACGAATACGTCAAAAATATGAAACTACTTCAACTTATTTTTTAATTTTATATATTCTTCTTAAGCAAACAGGTGTGCCTTTAATTTGGCTTTACAACTCATGTGTATATAGTCACTCTACAAGTTACTATTTTAGTGTAGGTGGACGGATGAAAAGTTTCATAACGAAGGAGGATGATATGATGATGACGATGATTATGTTAGCGCAGCGGCCTTTTGACAGTGTTGTGTTTCTAATGTTTATCTTATAAAACTAAAAATCCTCCTTGCCCTGATTTTCAAGTATAATCAACCTGAACTCTTCTGTTTTGCCTTTCATCTTTTTCTAAAACTAGACCAGAAACTAGAGATGCCTTTGTAAATCTTGCTTTCAATTTTGATTCGAGTTAGATTTACTAAAGCAAAATAACAAGAAAAACGTATAATGATGACAATGCGATGAAGGTAAAATCCTTCAGCTATCTCACTTTTCTACGGCTAAATCCTCTTTTATTTCCCTCATTTTGTCGATACTCTCCAATTCCGATGTGCAGTATATTAAAATTCTACTTAATTTCTTCACTGGTCATTTTCTCAGTAAACTTAATTCCTGGTTTTATTTATGATGCGGTTGCAAATTTCAAAGCGTAAGCTGCAAAAATCAAATAAAGTCAAAGGAAGGGGTGATATGATACAGGCTACATGCCTACGACGATAATATTGAAATAATATTGTATATTCTTGCTCGTACATTTTGTAAT
>JAHZNJ010001432.1:0-10403 GCA_027744475.1 Lepidocyrtus cf. sotoi NNG-2020 | reverse complement strand
TTCTTTCTCTTCTTTTCCCTACTTAAACTATTTTTGTGACGAAAAACAAAATCAAGCAAGACAATCAAAAGGAATGTCCTCCTTGAATAGTTTTGTAAAAATTTAAAATAAAGACAATGTGGAAAATGGTGTAAGAGAGAGAAAAGCATCAACATAGCTTTATAAGTTAAGAGAGACAACCCCAAAATGATTCTTTAAACGCGACTGACTGATAAAGTCTAATGTTTGACTGTATATTTGCTGCTGCTGCTGCAATCCAAGACACTTGCTTCCTTTCAAATAAAATTAACTTTTGTGAAGAGAAAAACGAACGAACGAGTCAAACTTTTTAAAGCATCTGTTAACTCCTCTCCTGCTGACAAGTGAGCGAGTGAGTGAGTGAGGCAAGATCGTGAGGCGGAGTGAAAAAGGAGAGCCCCATAATAAGAGCGACAGCACAGAGCACAATATAAAAGTTTAAGAGTTAAAAAGTACACAAGAAAAAGCAAAGGCTTAACTACTATATAGGAAAAAATCTAACAATGTTTTCCTCTACTTGTATATAAAAAACTTTTTCTTCTTCACAAGAAGGAGGAGAAGAAGAAAGACAAAAACTTGAATCATAATAATAACGTTTTTATACTCCACCACCACCACCACTTTTGCTCCTTGAAGATGAAATTGAACATGCGTATTACACAATACGATATAGTAAAGAAATTAGATAGATAGATAGATACCTTCACAGTTTCATAGTTCATCATCATAAGCCTTTATATTGTCGTTTCGTTTCCTTTTTTGAATGTAAAAATATTCAGTTTTCTTCTCTTCATCTTCTCCTTCTTCTTCTTATTGAGTTGAATTTGAAGTCCGTTTTATAGAGAGGAGAAAAGTAACAGTGCATTCATTTTTCTTCACATGTATAGCCGAAACTAAAACTCGTCTATCTTTTTACTTTTCACATCCACCACCGTACACCAGTCGATCCACTTAAGAGTTTTATACGTTATTAAGCTGAAGCTGAACTAAACTCATATTTTTATGCTCTCTCTCTTTTCCTATTTTCTTTTCTTTTCTCTGGTACAATTCTAAAGCAAAGCTCATACTCAAACACTAAAAAACATTTTTCCTTTTCATTAATCTTCTCATCTGCTTTACTTTAAACAGAGTAGCAGTAGAAGCAGCAGCGTCATCTTCATTCTCTTCTGATTTTCATCCGATTCCAAAAAGATCTTCTCAAATTCAACTGCTTTACACACAAAGCATAATAATATAACATTAGTTCATCACACAAAAGTAATAAAATAATGTTCCTATTCCTATCTATCTATGAAATCCTCGAAAATGTTTAATATGCTTTACTTCATTTAATATGCGAATGAATGCGACTTTGCTGCACTATCATAATCACCACTGCACTGTTTAGTAAAAATATATCCATTTTACTATCAAATCTTCGTCGTTCGTTCTTTTCTTCTGTTTAAAAAAGATTTTTTTCAGTATCAGCAAACGGAGTAAGCAGTGAGTAAATATGTACATAAAAGACTAAAAAGTAAGAAAGAGGGAGAGAGAGAGAGCGATCAGTCTTCTGTTCTTTCTTTCTTTTTTTCTTTTCTTCCCTTCAATATTTAAATTTATGTACATACTTAATATTATGCCTAAATTAGGATGGTTGATAACAAGTTAAGAAGAAAAAGAGAATAATACTAATATCCACCTACATAGTATCACGAGTAGAAGAAGAAGATCCACGGATTTGAGGAGGGGAAAAGAAAAACGGTAGTAAAAATGGAAAATGATGACGATGAGATTAAAACGAAGGAGAAAAATGAGTAAGAAGCATGAATTTTGATTAACTCATTTTTACAGCAGAACTGAGTTCTTAATTATCCTCTTTTTAAACTCATATACTAAAGTAAGTACTATGTTGCTACTCCGGCGCTGCTAGTTTATTCAGTATTTTTATTGAAGTACGAGAGCATGGAGATGTCTTTGGTCTAGTGTGTACTAAATTGCGTTTTCAAAAACGGTAGTTACAAAACGACAGGCATGCAAAGAAACATCACATCAATGCAGAATGCAGAATATTTCAGTTAATTACTAAATCAAAATACAAATTATTAAAAGATGTGTTGATGGATGTTTTGCTTACATGGAGTATGATAACGACTGCATAAATTTCAGTGGAAAATTAAATAAATTATGATCAAATCGATTCCTTACTACACATCTGTTTAAAACAACATACTAGTAACACTTAAATCTGTATCTTACGAAATAACAAGATGTGTATAATTTTTATAAGTACATTTTTTCCACACAAATGTGTACAATCAAAAACAGTAATTTAATTTTCGATGCAGTAAAAAGGGATATTAAAATACGATGCACCCTTGCTTCTGCTGTTGCCACTGCACTACACCGTCACTATTTGTAAAAATAATCACATGCGTTTTTGGTAAGCGGTAAATTCAAACACAAAAGAAAAAACTATGTAGTGGCTTGCCTTGGCGTGGCTTTGGCTAAATGCATTTTGAATTTTGTATTTACTTTGCATTTTGTATCAAATTATTTACAATTAAATAGCAAATGGAAATTATATTTTTTATTCGCAATAAATTTCTCATTTTGCTTTGATAAAAAATTCCAACAAGCAAGAAGAACAAAGCTTGCTTGAGCTGCTTCTTACTAGAAAGATATTGCACACATAAGACAGAAAAATGAAGAACTTAAAATAAAATTTAAATTAAATTAAAATTTTAAATAATTCTTCAGCAGTGCTTACTTCGGTATTTAAACGTGTATAAGTAGAATAGAGTCACGTGCCACGTGCCGGAAGTAAATTGTACGAGGCCAACACCACCATCGTCGTCACAAGTACTACTTGATAATAGACACGTAACTTAAACGCAGAGACAAATCTTTATAAAACTACGAGTAAGGTGCGTATCTAAAAAAGTAAATACTTTAAAGCACTCCAATTTTGTATGAGCGACCGAGACAGTTGATATTGATGTTGAAATTTTGAAATGATTTTCTTTTAAAAAAGGAAGAGACAAAACGCATAATAACAAAATGTAACTAATTGTAAGCTTCTTAAGCAGACGCNAGAGACAAAACGCATAATAACAAAATGTAACTAATTGTAAGCTTCTTAAGCAGACGCAAACTGTCTTACTTAATTGTGAAAAATTATTGAAGAGAAAGGAAAAATGATAAATTTTTTCATTTTTTTCTTTTCTTCTTCTGCACATTTTAAAAGTGGCTGAGCTGACGATGATGTCTGCTCCTGTTTGAGATGCTCCTCCTGTTTCTCTGTTTTTGTTGTTGTTGCATAAAAAAGGGTAAAAAATCTTGTCTGCTAAATCAAATGCTCTGCTCTCACTTGTCATTTCTTCTAAAAAATATTATAATCTGAATTTCATTTTTATCTTTATTTGAGTGAATACAATTTACTGGTTATTGCCACCACCTACCACCACCGTTTGCTTTGCCCTTCCTTCTAAATAAACGCGTAATCAACAAAATGACACGCGTATGTAACGTATTTTGTATAATAAGCAGAGCATAAAATATTATACAATATTTATATGATGGTGGTGACTTAGCTCTTACACTAACAAAAACAACGACAAAAAAACGACCCAACACAACACTGGCAACATTTACGAAAAGACTAGACGATGGTGGTGGTATAATATAGTGGCATGACATGGGTCTCTTTCTCTTCTAAACTCATCTCAATATCTTTTCTACGCGTAATATTAAATTATGTCTCTTCGCTCCACATAAATATACACAAGTAAGTACGCTCAAAAGTTTCTTCCCTTTCATAATAATATTAAAAGGAAAATCTAAACCCAAACTTTCTTGGCTAGAGAATTAAGTACGTAGAATAAAATGGTGCTGGTTCGTGTAATGTGAATTGAAGAAGAAAATCCCAAGAGAGAAAGAGAGACATTCCAGACTTATCCACTGCCACTGCTACCAACATAACACTATGGCTATGATACTTTACTTACGTATCTTTTTTTCTCTTTTTAAACCAAAATACATAAAATCAAGCTTAAACACTACTTCTCTCCTTCTTTCTTTTCTTACGTAATAATAATCTACTACTAATATAGCACGTCATCTTACATCTGCTTAGTAAAACGAAGAAAAAGAGAAAAAAATCCTTTTTTCTTAGGAAAGGAAATACTTATGTTTAGCCAAAAAAATCTTCTCTATTTCCTTATATGAGCCAAACATTAAGCATCGTCATCATCATCATCATAATCATCATGATGATGATCTAAGCTCTAATGTGGCTAAACAGTAGCAGGCAGCAGCCGAGCCAGCAGGAAAAGAAAAGCATTTTTATTACACAGCTACAGCAGCAGAGCTGAGCTGAGAGCTGTTGCCTCTGCAGCTTGCTTGCAGCTTTCCGGGGAATACTCCCGACAAGAGCCAAGCTCAAACATGAGCCAGAGAAAAAGGAAGAAGACGATGAAGATGAAGGAAACAAGCTGGAAAACACCAGAGCCAGAGCACACGCTCTAGGGTACAGGGCAAGAGCAAAAGCAAGATGACGACGCGACGGTGGTTATAATACCACCACCACCATCATCTCACTTTTCTGTATCTGTTTGTCCTTTTTTCTAAACCATGCATTAATATGGTGATGTGATAATGTGATGCATGCATAATACTTTCTTCTTTTTCATAATGTGAATGTGAATCCTATTAAGGAGATAATCATGTAAATTTTTTTCTACAGGAAAACAGAAAATTTTTGAAAAAAAACTTTTGCGCATAATAATGAAGTTTAACGAAGTTTGAATTTATAATGATAGAGTTCACTTCATGATTCGCTTGAATGGAGACGCTGTGCCTAAAGCTGAAAGCTGAAGTCTAAAAAGCTTCCAAAAATTATATTGAGAAAGAATTGAATTGAATGGAAGAGGATGTCACCCAAATAGGGATGGAAATTTTTTTAGACTTGACTTCAAAAGTTAAAAATAAATTTTTGTGACTCGACTGGATTGAATTGAATGAAAAAAATAAAAAAATGATGCTTTTGAACTGGCCGTATGTTGTTGATGTTGACGTTTATTCAAATTACAGATTATAACGATAATCATTCTGTAGAACAAGGTTGTTTGCAAAACCATTAATCTGTTACTTCTGCAAATATTACTTGCATATTATTATTATGAGTTTTTTAGCTCTATATTTTTGAGTTTCATACGACCGGATTATGTGGGTTCTAAAAAACATTATAATTTTTTGATGACATGATTACAGTGGTTTATGACAGGAGGCTTCTACCACCACCACCACCAACATCATACCACAAGATAAAATATATTTTAGGTCAGAGTCATACGAGTCATACTTGCTAACTTGGCTTGCGCTTGTCTTGTCTTGTTAGTAATTTGCGAGTTGGAAACCAAGCAAACCACCACCATCATCATAATATTTGTAACCAAACCGTACATTTTATTTTTTTAGTCTTGACTTGACTTACTTGACTTAAGATTTTTATATTTTGTTGAAAGCTGCTATTTGCAAAGCTCCTGCTGCTATTCTGTGTTTGGCTGACAATAGAAATATAAAAAACAGCAAAACAGAACTGTTACTACATAGCTATAGTTCGCTGTTGAAATTTTATGCATAGTTGATCTGTGTATGTAGAATACGTGTGGGTAAAAAACGCACGCGATTAATAAGAAAATAAAAATCACAGAAGATTTAAAAATATATGAAACAAATTATGAAGAAAGAGCTTAAAGTTTGTTATAAAAATTATTCATAAGTTGCAGGATCTATTCAAACAGTTATCGTCGGTAGTTAAAATGCAATAACAAATCGTATTTAAATCAATGTAAATTAAATCGAGCTTCCTTTCAGTATGAAAGTAAATTTTGATTTTTCATTGAATCGTTAAATATTATTGCTTGATTGATTATCATTAATTTGCTTTTAAGGTAATATTTTGGCTACAATACAATAGATGCTATTTTGCTCAAGCTTTTGCTATAAACTACTATACCGCTTTAATCTAGTTAACTACAAGGCTATTACTTTATTTATTTGATTACTGCAACTACCTAATTATTTAGATTTGGCTTTGGTGATTGGAAAAATTTTATTCAATAGATTCATTACCTTCTTCCGTTCCTCGCGTAGTCTATACTTCGCAGTGAACATGGATGGTCGTCTGTTGTTGCCGGAACAGAGACCTCCAAAAATGGAGGTCGTCGAGGACAGTCCACAAACACTTGAAGACATGATTGATAATTTATTTATACTGACAAATTATCCAATAGGGCAAGATGTTGCTGACTAAAAAAACTTTTTGCTGTTGTTATTTAACATGAAGAAGAAAAACACTTCCGGTTTTCTGAATTGCTGCCTCCTCCAATTTAGTTTATTACTTTTTCTTCTTCTTCTTCGTCTTCTATTTTACAACCATTTAAGACACCGTTACTTGAACATTGTTCACTTAACTTCACTCACTCAAGTCACAACTCACAAGCTGCACACACAAAAATTCAAAGACGAATTTTAATGTCTCATAAAAAATAATAGTGTGAAGTGAAAAAAAACCTACGATATTATTATTATTATTATTGCTCAACTCTTCTGCTCACAACAAAAGTGACACGACACGAGCGCGAGCGACTGCTCTGCTGCCACTTCTTTTTTGCAAAGAAAGGATGCTGTTGTTGTTGACGTAGCTTTGTAGTTACGTTGTTGACTTGAAGCTTTTATTATTACGATCACTTTTTTAAAACCGCTGCTGCGAAATTTCTTAGAAATTTTCGCAAAAAAGGATTGTTGTGGGATATTGTTGTTGTTCCTTTCGAAGAAGCCCAATTTAGCCCGAACAACTTGTGCAATAAAAAATAAAATTGTAAGAGGAATAAATAAATTCTGAGAAGTTATCAAGCTGTCTTCTTTGTCCTGTGATGATGGTGATGATTATTTATTGAGTAATGTAACCCCGTTTTTTTTATAAAATCACACTTTTTTATATTTTATAACATTACACCATCACTTCAAGGTTAAAGCGGAATCTATTCAGTTACTTGTATAAGTTTAATCAGAATATCTATTTTTGGCATCCCACTGCCTTCCAGAAATTGTTAAGATCACTTTCGCTTTACGCTTACGTATTCATCAGATTTGAAGGAAAAGAAACAAAATTCACATTTAATCATCAAAATACGGCGAAATAGACAAAATACTTTGTCTTTTTACATTACAAAACACTTTTTTATTCTTCTTCTCCTTCGATTTGTTGTATGTGGCTGGAATCTATCCAGAATTATATCAGATGTGTTTGATTGCTCTGTAGAGAAAAAGCAGCGAGGAAAAGGAAAGAATTTTCTTTTTTATGGATTTTCTTTTCAATTTGACATGTACTCCATATTACAGGATAAAATACGTCGATTCCGTTTTCTTCTTCTTTTTCTTCGTTTAGTAAAAGGAAAGGAGGAAAGATGCGAAAGGAAGGGATTGGAACGAATGAGTGAACTGGTTTTCTGCAATTTTCCTTTTTTCCTCAGAACATGTAAGATTTGTCCGTGCGTGTGCTTTTCTTTCTGATTCTGAATCTACAAGTCGGGTAGGTAGATCTTCAGTGTTCGTTTTGCTTCAAGGTCGACTGTGATGTTGGAAGGAAGCAGATGTTGAATTATAATTTTTTTCCTTGTATATGTAAGATTGCAATTTTCTTCTTAACTGCTGCTGTGGAGTGGGCTCTGTACGTAAACAAATCCTTTTCTTTCCAAACAGATATTTGATGAGTTGAGTTGAGCCAGCAATTGTGTTTGCGGTGCGGTGGTGGCAGTTTAAAATTGAGTAACACAATATCGCTAATTAAAGTGGGTCTTCTCAATAATGATGTTTTATGCGTGATTAGATTTTTATTATCGAAATTTAAATTAATTTAAATTGTTTGGGCCGTCTGGTATCTATAATCACATCTCATTTTTTTGTCTTGCTTTTGCTGTTATAATGTGTTTGTGTGACAACTTAAGTTAAAGAGACGCGACCCAGACGTGAGCATTAATGAAGATATGACAATGATGATGATTATCATCACAATATTACTAATGATTATGATTATAATGCTGATCAGCGTAAATTATGACGAGCAGCGAACTCCTTTACTCCCTCCCTCCTTGCGTCTTCGCCTTCGCCGTCCCCACAACAAAGGACATTGTAGTTTGAAAATAGTAAGGGTTTTAAGTAGGTACTTTACTTACTACAAAAAAGTCTTAAAAATACAGTTAGGAAATGAGCAATTTCTTTTTGTATTGTATTTGCTGAATTATTAGAAAGAGATTGTGCAAGGCTCACATTATCTGTGAACAGGAGAGGGCGAAACGAAATCGCTAAAGGTACAACAAAACGGCAAACGAACAACAGCAACAACAGTTCACCCTCCACAACAATAACGTTCTTCTCCTCCTCATCATCATCATCATCAAAAAATAGATCTCTTTTCTTAAATAACTTGTGCATGCGTGAAAAACGAAGCAACGAAGAACTCGCACTCGTCCCCTTCCCCCTTCAACTTTACTTTTAAAGAGATATTTTTGATTGTTATGTTGTGATACGATGAGGAAGAAGAAGAAGTTAACATGATCCTTTCAAAATGTTTTACGTTTGAAAAAGAAGAAGATGGCGATCATCTGCTGCTTCTAATGTGTCATGTTTTAGTTCAGCCTCAGCCAAAACGAACACGACGACGACGCGCAGTTACAAGTTACTACAACGCAACGACTTCTTTAAAGCTTTAACAGATACATCACAAGACAACCTAAACTGACTGAACTACACTTTTTGTGTGACTTGAGTTGTCTTGAGCTCGTGCTGTGTGTGCAACATATCAATTCATGAAAATAAAATAACTAAATAATATCCTTCCTCACTTATTGTTGCATGTGTAGTGGTGGTGTTGGAGGTAGAATTTTAGAAAAAGAATGTCTGTTTTGTGACAGGCTAGAGGCAAAATCTCTCGCCAAACGAAGTCGATAGTTTTCTGACTACAGTTTTAAAAAGAAATCTATTTTAAAGAAAAATTGAGTAAGATTTACTGTAATAGTAACAGCGTTGCAGTTCACAGCAAAAATCATGATGTGCCTATGAGCACGTTTTTATTTTAGTTGGAGAGAGAGAGAGAGAGATTCGCTGACTTGACTTATGATGACAGAAAAGGTGGCACGATTTGATTTTTTGACAAGAACCAGCAGTACCCTTCTACTAGGGAGGAGGGAGGTAGATTTTGTGTAGTAATATGATGGATTTTTGCTTTGATAAGTTGTCAATGAGGATGACGATGATGATGATCATATTATAGTAATAATGATGATAAAAATGTTTCATTTTTGGCAGAGTCATAGTAGAGTTGGGACTAGGGAGGGATGCTAAAAATTTGCTTGCTAGTTCGGGATAATAATTTTATTTCTTGCGCTATATTTTTTCCACCTATTTACTTGATTACAGTTAATGATTAAGGAATATCCTCTATCTATAATATGATTGATTAGAATTTGTTGATTAATTTTTAAATGGAGACGAACTCCACGCTACGCTGCCTTTTATGTTTGTTGATTAATTTTGCTTGATTCTTGACAATAATTAGTCTAATTATAATTATACTTTTATTAATATTTTAGTTTTTTACACAATTAGATATCTTGCAAAGACTTTATGCAGAACCAATCTGATTACTAATACCTATATATTTATAAAAATGCCGATAAAGTTCTGTTGCTGCCACTGTCCAAGATACGAAATCAATAATATTGTCTTTTAGTTTGATTTGTCACGTCAGTTTTAAAGACGATAAAAACTATTGTTGAAGCATTTTGAATCAATTAATAAAATAGGTATTAAACATCTTAGTTAGGATGACTATGGATGGAATGAGGAATCTTTGGTGATTGCACTATCGAAGTGCAAGTAAAAAGAAATAAGGTAGCGAAACCACTACTCAGAACCTGACCTATTTTAAAAATGTATCTTGTTCACAAAATTTACAACAACGCAAAAGCATACAACAGTAAATACCGCCACAACAGCTACAACTATTACAAACAGTAAACGTAGTTGCATATTAGCTGTCCCTTTCTTTTGTATCGGTTCTTCTCACTCCTTTTAAAAACTTCTCTCGTCTGAAGAGTCGTTTTGTGAGAAAGAAAGGAGGCGAGGACATTACTTCTGCTTTTGCTAAAGGAATAACTGCCGCAGCATTTTTTAAAGCAACAAAAGATAAAAAGGCCATCGAAGCCAACGCAAACGCAACACACAATGGAATTTACGGCAATTATTTTCAATGGGATAATATTAGCGAATTTTGATGCTACTATTGCTTCGAGTATAGTGCCGCGCTTCTGTTATTGCTATTGTACAAATTGTTTAGTAGAAGG
>JAHZNJ010001430.1:0-16206 GCA_027744475.1 Lepidocyrtus cf. sotoi NNG-2020 | reverse complement strand
ACCGAACATTTTCCTACTGAACCAATAATGCAGCAATTTCTAGCCCTCCCCACAGGCTTTCAACCGGAAGTTATGTAATTTTAACATGTAAACAGAATTTTTTCCTTTCTTTCTTTTTTCCAGGTCAGTTGGAGTTGGAGTTTGAAGTCAGAGGTTTTGGGTTACCAGCCACCGCACGCGGAACCGTCAATGGTTTCTTTGACACGACACGGTAGACATACGACGAGCGACAGAAGATGAGAAATGAGCTGATTCTGAACTTCTTTAAAGAAGCTCTTTTGACATTTTCATCCTCGCTCCTCTGTTCGTTCGTTCGTTCTAAGAACCTTTTTTTTATGTGAGTGTACTTAAGATAAACTTTTAATGGTGCTGCTGCTGCTGCTCTGCTCCTTGCTTGTGTGGTGGTGGTAAAGATGGAAAGTGAAAAATAAATAGCTTCCATCTTGCATAATAGCTTGACTATTATCCCTCATTTTTTTCTTCTCTTTTTGAAGAAAAAAAGTAAGGTTACATTTTTTTTTCAGATCACATTCACATTATCATCATCATCATTTTACTTTACAACTTACGTTAGCACAGCACAAAAAAATCTGTCAACAGAGCATAGTACAGTACAGACATAAAAGAATTCACGAAGCCGATGAATGAAGAAGGCTGTTGCCCATCCATCGTTAACATCATCATCATATTTATGCATTTAAAGTCATTTTAAGTGAATGATGATGGATCGACCGACAATGACAACGCAACGGCCTGATAATAATAAATCAAGGCTCGAATTGCCGAATTGCTTTTTTTATATTGAGAAGCCGAAGTCATGTCATGTCGTGCCACCACTGCAATTTGACCTTGTTGACTTTGCTGTCGCGCTATCATTCCCTTCCATTTTAACAAATTTTTGTAAATTTTATAAAAGTCTTAAAGCGTTTTATTTTTCTAAAGGTTATTATTACGGATAATCATGAATGAATGAATGAATAAATGATGATTAATTTTTAGTGACCAAATAGAAAGTTGCTGCTTCAGCTAATCAAAACAGGTTCAAAAATCTTTGTTGAAATATGAATGAATACCCTCCAACAAACGGAATTGGACAATGACAACAAAATTATGATGATAAAAATTTATTATTATTATTATTATGATTATTATTATCTGGGAACAGTCCAATTTCAAACCGGAAACGAAGATTACAGAACAGAACCGCAACAACAACAAAAAAGGATGATAATAATATTTCTTTTGATAACATTTTTAATAATAAAAATATCGCATATCAAAAAAATCTAATATAATTGAAAATTGAATAGTCTTGATCCAGAATCCATTTTTCTGATAATAGTATTATATTTTTTGTTGTTGGATTGGACTAGATATAATAATAGAAAGTGATATTATTGTGTCATGATATAAATAATATTTATGTTCCCAATCCAATTCTGGTCATGTTGCTGTTGTGGTGATGATGATTATTTTTGATGGAAGTGAAGAAAAAAAGAGGATTGAAAAGAAGAAGCCATAATAATAATAGAAACATGAAACATGTCGTTTCTTGCTCGTTGAGTTGAAAAGATATACCTTTTTTATAAATATTTGTTTGGCCTGGTGGTGGTGGTGGAATTTTATTGATTTCGGCTTTGTATTTTTATCCTATTCTATCACATCATATCACATCACATTACATGAGGCGAATATTTTGTGATTATTATAATGTTATACCATATTATACGGGCCAGTTTTTCTAGTACGGGTGGAAAAAAGTAAAAGAATTTTTTTATTTTATTCTCATCCCCGCTTTTTTATTCTGTATTCAGTTCCAGTTCCAGTGAAATCATTTTTATCAGCAAAAGCAGCAGCAGCAGTAAACAACAACATCGCAGAAACGATGTAATATATGGCAAAGTGCCATCAAAGGACCAACAAGGAGACTGAAGAAGGGAGTGAAAAAAACACAACAACAACAAAAGTAAAAAAATGATGATGATGCTGATGCTGATGATGGAATGAATGCGTAAATAAAAAATATTATGAAATGATGATGACGACGACGACGTCTTTTAGTTGACGACGAACAAGTAAAAGTACAGAAGAGAAGGAATCAAAGTTTTTACTACTGCACGAATGCGAATGCAAAACGAACGCGAACGAAGCCAAGTTAAAGTTTTAAAGTTAAGAAGTCAAAGTTGAAGTTGAAGTTAGTCCGTTCACTTCTCCACGACGACATGGACGACGAAAACTCGACGACGATAACAGAAACTCACCAAGTTTAAGAAGCCTAAGCCTTTCTTTCTTTTCTGCTTTTGCCTTTGCCTTTGGCTTATTTCTTTCTTCTTCTTGGCTTACCTACTTACTTACTTTAGTGTAGTGTAGTGCTGAAATACGTGGCGTTAACTGTACGTGGTACTCAACTCAAAGCTCTTCTTCTTCTTTTTCTTCTTCTCGAGTAATAAATACGTTCAGTAACAAGCATCAGCAGCGAAGTCATTCACGATGCGATGCGATATGCGATGTTAATAAAAGTCATGAAAATGAAGTGGTGAGTGAAACCCCATAAAAAGGTTGTTTCCTTCTCCATCCTCCATCCTCGAGCGAACGAGAACAACTCTGAAGATAGCGGTGAAGGTGGAGGTGGTGGAGAAGAGAGAGAAGAAATCCCCACGGGGCTTCACTACTACTACTTTAACTCTTCAGGAAGCGAAAAAAATGAGGAGGAAAAAGAAAAAGAAGAGCGCCTTGAAAGAAAGAACGGAACAGAACTCTGCTAACTATTCACGGAGAAAGCAGCATTACAGCACAGCACAGCAAGTAAATAGAAGAAAGAAATGAATGAGTGGGGGAGAAGAAGGGAAGAAAAAAATTACGTTAAACTAAACTCCCCTCATATCATTATCTTCCTATTATCTTTTCTCTATTTTTACTAATTCAAATTCAACCCTTTCTTCCTCTTCCTATAAAGCAAAGCCAGGCTTATGTTCGTTTTTTATTTAGGTAGAAGAGCTCCACTCATTATTACATTATCCTTAGAGTTCAGATCCACAAATAGCGTTTTTTTTCTGGTGGAGTGGAGCTGCTTTCATTGTGATGTGCTATTTGCCTTGTCCAATGAATGACTTGAATGAGCTGATGATGAGTCAAATGACAAATTATTTATTCACTTTGATTGTCAACATCATCATTAACATCAACAACAACAACATTCATGTAATAAAGTAATTAGGTTAATTAGGTTAATTTATATGCTTATACATGAGAATTGGTAGAATATAGATTAAAAACGTGACTGGATTCACTCATTCATTTATTCATTCGTTCGTTGATTATTCCTTGATTCAGTAAAAGTACTTATTTATAATTATCATCATACTAATGCGATCCTGCACTACTTTTTCGGAAGTAAGCAGATATAAGACAAGCTTAAGAGAATATCATCATCATCCTTCTCCTCCTCATAAATTATTAAACCTTTTTTTCTCAGAAAAAAAAGAGAATGTGCGAAGAAGCTAAACGTTTGCTTAATCCTTATCTTTCACTCCTTTCCTCAAAAAAATGTGTTGAAAGCTTACTACTTCCTTCCGGTGAAAGCAAAGTGAAAGTAATATTGTATAATTTACTCAGTGTGACTTGACTTAACTTGACATTGATGTTTATGCTAATAAGCATAACATACATTATCTATTTATTTACATACTTTAAAAGTCTGTCATTTTAAGCCCACTTAAGTAAGAAAGTAAGTGAAAGTAAATCCTAAATAATTTCACTCAATTTCCTTCCCATTATATATCATCCATCTTGGCAAAATCTATGCAAAGAAGACGAAGAAGCTATGTGAACTTTTTTTACCCCTCCCTTCTATCATCAATTCATCTCCTCATCCGTCTTGTTTTTTATTCATCCACTTTACTTTCATTTTTTATATTTTAAACAGAGAAACACTTTCCAAAGAAACAGGAAGTTATTCTGTATTTTTTTTTAACTGGAAAAGCAGTAGCGGTGGTGGCGACTGGGGCCGTAGAGATTGTAGATAGTGCCAATGATAAATAGAAAGTGACTAATTCTTTCTTCTTCCACTTTCTCATTCATTTTCTTTCTTTTTTGTTTTATTTTATTTTATATTTTCTATATTCGTTTTTTTTGCTTTGTATTTCTGTTCTGTGTTGTGCCGTTGGCGGCTTTATAACTTTATAACTGAACTTGTTTCTGGCACAGAGACCAAAATAATTTTTTTCTTTTGAAACATCCGTACATTTTAAGTACTACATTAGTACAAGAAGAAATGGCGACCTCGCTGCTAGGATCGTTGTAATCGTAATACTCTTTCTTGGTTCGCCTTCGAGAAAAAAGAAAAAAAATAAAACAGGAAGAGAAAATACAGCAGCAGCGGCAGCAGCAATACATAACAGAGAAGGGGAAGAACTTGTACATGAGGCGTTGGCATGGCACGGCATTAAAGGGGAACGAGGGAGGAAAGCCGTTGAAGCTGTTTTGCGATGGCCTTCTTCTTCTTCTAAGAAAAAAGAAAGCGAACAAGGAAAAGGAAGAGAAAGTAAGGGAGGGAGGAAAATGCTTTCTTCTGCCAGACAGACAAATATTCTTCTCTCTCAATAGTAAAACATGCATGCATGTAATTTTCTAATACGAGAACTACAACGACGAATGAATGAATGCGACATGCTAGGCCATGGAAATGGTAATAAAAATGTGATTCAATTCATTCATTTCATTGCTCTACTATTTCTACTTTGTACTTATTTCTACACAAAAAAAGAAAGAAAGAAAGGAGGAAAAAATAAAATTTATGCTTTTTACATAGAGAGAGAGAGAGAGAAAGCAAAGGAGCAAATAATGTGCCAATGCCATGCCATGACTTGTTGGCATGCATGTATGGAGCTAAACTTCAACTCTCCACTGCTGCTGCTGTGCCATTTGACTTTTTTTCTTCTTTTTTTCGACAATTGTTAGAGAGAGAAAAGAGAAAAAAGAAATAAATATGCAATTTCACCATGCCAGAAGAGAGAAGAAGAACATCTTCATGTTTTTTCGAGAACTTAAGGAAAGAGAGAGAGAGAGAGATAGAAACTGCCCCTTTCTTATTTTCTTCGATTGAAATATTTCGATGTATTATTTTGTGCAGGAAGTACTTTCACCGGAAGCAATACAAAAAGCAACACAACAACGCGACGGACACTGTTAAAACTCGCCAACTACTTCTTTATTGGAAAGTACAAAGTGGAAGTTGAAGTAGACGGAAATCGCTCATGGATTTACTACTGCTCTTGCCATAAAGTTTTTTTTAAAAAATTTTTCCCTTCTATTTAAGTAAATCTTTTCAAGTTGCTTCGCTTTCATCTTTTTTTTTCTTCTGTTACCGTTTTAATTAGCCGAGAGACACTTTTTTAGCAGATTTTAAGGAAAAGAAAATTGTCTGCAGCAGAAGCCGAAGCAGAAACTGAAAATATAAATTGCTGAAAAGAGTCAATAGCAAAAGAAGAAGAAAAAACAGTAATTATAATTCTTCTAATTCCCTCGTTAGGAGATAAGTTCCGTTTTAAGCTTATCTTCCCCTTCTTCTTTGTTTCTTTCACTGTCTTTTGCAGATTTGCAGCGAGGATTTTTATTATTTTTTTAAGAATTTATCTCTGCGTCTGTCCTATTTACTTAATTCCTTTAGAAGAGAACAAAAACCAAACAGGTTGACGCAATTATATTATAATTTTTTTGCATAATAAAGTTTAAATAATCGATCCAGCAACAGCAGTAATTAGCATAAACTTTTTATGCAAAAAAAAACTCACACAAAAAATAAAGAATCCTCAAAAAAATTTTTTTTATTTAAAAATGAAGTTCGAATAAAAAATAATAATTCTTCATAAAAAACATTTTTTGTCAAATGGAAACGGAACTACAACCACTGGGGTTGCTGCTACAACTTTTAAGTAAGTTAGTATAAAAAAAATTGGCTCAATTTTCTAAAATAAAACACCAAAGAATAAAATAAATTTTCTCTTCTTCTTCGTAAAAGTTTAGTGTTGAGTTTTGCCTTTGCATTAAAATTTGCTGCTGGGACTTGGGACGTTGTGTCGTGGTGTCATTGTTAAAGGAAATAGGAAGTGATTAATCATATCAAATAAGATTTTTTTCTTTCTTATCCTTCGTTTTTTTACTTACATTAGTTTTTCCATTTTCTTCATTGACAAAAAAAGTTTAAAGAATGAAAAGCAGAAGAAGAAGAAGAAGAAGGGAATGGAATTAAGTGGGGCGAACGAAGTGAAATGAAATGAAACGAATAAAAAGTTTAAGTTTTTAAGAAAAAGTGTTTAAGTTTTTCTGCTCTGTGACGACATATCCGTATCCGTATACGTATCCAGGATTTTGTATCCCCAGCAGCAGCAGCAGGTCTTCTTAGTTTAGAGGAAATAAAATTTTGGGGAACTAAATCCGTTTCCTTAGAAAGAGAGAAAAAGACAAATATTCCCGCTCTCCATTTCTCTTTTACATCTCTCATGAATGTAAATAGGAATTTAATCACGGACATTAATAATAATAAACCTTTCATCCCTCCACGGCAACGACGACGACGACGACGAACAAGTAAAAAAACTTTCTTTCCTTCCTTCCGTCGTTTCCTTCCTTCCGTCGTTTCCTTCCAAGTCTCAAACTTTAAAAAATTATATATTCTTTGATTAAAGCAGAAAACGAAAGCAGCAGCGGCTTTGTTAAGCTTGTAAAAGCAAGTAGAAAAAAAATTTAAATTAAAAGCCTACGTCGGACGAAATTGTGAAGTGAAGGTGAAGTGGAGGAGTAATTTCTTTTTATGTCCTCACTCCTCCTTCTTCACTCACATCATTTTATCATTTTTTATTTTAAACTTAAAATTAAATGTAAGAAGAAAAAAAATTAACATGCACATTTCTAAACAAGAAGAGTTGAGTAACTTTCACTTCCGCTTTACAATAGTAAAATGTTTGCTTCCTCTCTCTCTCTCTCTCTCGCTCTCTCTCTCCATCTTACAAACAATAATGAAAAGTTTTAAAATGCCAAAATAGTAGTAGACAGGTATCACAAAAACAGTTTTTGTCAAATAAAAAAGAAACAAAAGACAAATCTTTTTATAAAGAAAAAGTTTTTAAAAAAAGTTTATTGTTCAAGTAAAAAACTTTCGTTCAGTCGTACTTGCACGACGGTATTTTAATTTTCATTCATTCATTCACTCATACAAAAAAATAGTTTAAAACGACGCCAGGATGAGAAAAAGGGATTTAAAAAATAAAATAAAGTAGCAGCACAGCGCAGCGTAAGTAAAAGTGGAAGTATCAAAGAAAAAAGTATTTCTTTCAAAGTTCCCGCGCCTTGCCGCGCCGTATCAAAAATCTTCAGAAAAAATTACGAACAAAAACTTTCTCATAAACAACAGCACAATAACAATGCACAACTACAAATGTGTCGTCGTTTTGAATTGTTTTGTTCCGCTTGTTTCTTTGAACTTTTGAAGAAATTATTTTGCAAAAGAGAGAAGAACGAACGAGAGACAATGAATGAAAAAAGAAGAAGAATGCAAAAAAATTGGGATCAGTTCCATTTCCATTCGTCTCATCGTCATCATTATCGTCAGTAGACGAAATTGTTGAATATGAGCCTTGACCCTTCCTTGCCAAAAACTTTTTTCTCTTTTTTTCTTCCCCAACTCCCTTTCGTGCTCTTCTCGTCATCATTTCCGTTTTACTCAACTTCATTTTTTAGAAGAAAAAAGCTTCCTGTACTGAACAACCAACCCGTTTTGTCTTTTTTTGTTTTGAGATTCTATTTCTTGTAAAGCAAATGAATTTTCTTTTTTTGCCCGGATTTTTCTTCCCGTCTAGGTCTTGGGGTGGTATTTGGTTTTTGGCATTTGACATGGTTTCTGGTTTTAATTTCAATCGAATGTTTCCGCAATGTTTTTGTATTCTACTCCAAAAAATATAATTTTGTTTGTATCAGAAAAGAAAACTTTTTTTTATAAAAGATCAAAAGCACAGAGAAAAAAATCTTCGTCTTTCCTACGTTTTTTGTTATATGTCTTTGCTCCTGACAATTTTTTTTAAACTGGTGCAAAATCTCAACATGAAAATTTATTTGTTTGGCTGTCAGCATTTCAGCAGGGATACTACTACTACCATTCAAATTTAAGACGTGGCAGGCAGGAAAAAAATAAGAAGCGAAAGAAATTAAAAGAACTATTCTTGCTCTTGAGCATTCGATTGTAAACTTGTAACGGTAAGAGTAAGAGTAACCGTAACACTATTTTAAGAGACAAGATGATGATTAGACCTTATTCACGAGCTACTTACTATCCTTACTACTCGAAAGTTAAAGTTAGTTAGGTCAGCGCAGCAGCAGCAGCAGCAAGTAGAAGTGGAAGTAGTAGTAGACTTCCAAAAAAAGTAGACTTTACTGCTGCTGCTGCTGCTTCTTCTTCCTCATAAAATACCAGCAGCAGCGGAACTTTTGTAGGAGAAGAGAATGACAATGAGAAAGAGAAAAGTGTAGACGAGTGAGTAGTGATACATATTGGGACATAAAACCGGGTGGCGGTGCTTCTTCTGCTTCTTCTTCTGCTGCTGCTGCTCCTATGATGCCATTTAATCTCATTATTAGACTGTTGGAATTTGGAAACTGAGGAAGAAGAAGAAGAAGTTTTCTCTTCGGAATAATAATGGAATGGCAAAAGTTTCATCATCGAAACCAATCAACCTTCTTGTCTTCTAGGAGTAAAGAAAGAAGAGAAGAGAAGCTGTATTCGAATGCGGATATTCGAAAGCAGAAGCAAAGAATACTTGAAGGAGGAGAAGAAGAAGAAAGTCTTGAAAGTAAAGGAGAATGTACTTTACTTCTAGTTTTACTTACTTACTTAAATACTAATAAGAAACAAGATTTTTTTTGCTTGCTTGCTTATTCAGCTTCAGCTCGCTGATAAGGAACTTTTCCTTTTTCTGCCTATCATGATGATGATGATACGATATGATATGATATTCCTCTCATTGGAAAATACTTACAGGAAAGGAAAGGGAACCGAAGGGAAAGAAGAAGAAAAATTTCATCGATAAAAATCTACAATCTTGATTCTTTCTTCTCTTCTCTTGAAGAAGCAAAAGCTCCAGCTCAAAAGCTTCTTCAATATTCCGTTCCGGGGAGAAAATAAAATAATAAGTAAAAGTAATACATAAAATGCGTTGCATATAATGATACGTGGTGGGGGAGAAAGGAGCAGTAAAAAAAGTAAAGTAAAAGTAAAATTGGTTAAGTGGAGCTTCAGGAAGGAAGCAACTTATAAAGAAGTGAACCTTACGTGCGTTGCGTACTTCCTACTTTCCTTTTTTTCTCTCATTAATTCAGAAAATATGCAAGGAAGATTCATTCTTTCCATTTTTATTTATTTGCATAATATTCACAAAAAGTCAAATATAAAAGACGAGATACAGCAGCAACAGCAGCAGCAGCAGTAGCAAAACTTTAATGAAAATAATCTATTATTTTATAATAAAACGTAAATTTCACTCATTACATTAACAAACTTCGACAACGACGACGACGGATGCTGTTATTATAAATAATAAATTATTCTGTGTTCATTATTCGCTAAGAAATGCTTTCTTATTTGTTTCTTGTTATTGGCCTGAGGAGATCGTCAAATTCCTTAAACAAAAAAGGTTCTGTCGTAGAGTAGACCTATGCCAGAGAATACTCTACCTGTGTTTTTGTACTAAAAGTAAAAATAATAACCTTCATTGTTTTTGTTTTTATTTGTAAAATCAGCAACAAAAAATTGGAAAACAAGATTAGGAAAATGTTCTTATTGGTAATTTTCTTCCGTGTTGTTGTTGCTGTTGTTTTAATGTTATTGAAAATTGCTAAACTTTTTTATATAGACTTTTCTCGTCGTCTCCTCCTCTTTCTCCTCATCGCCGCCGTCTCGCTTACCATCGTATCATAGCCATTTCTTCACGGGAATGAAAAGTAGCAAAAAAGCAAGGGAAATGTTTATGGAGGGAATATTATATAGAAGGAAATAAAAAACGATGCAAAGATGTTAAAAGAATAAGCTGAAGCGGTACTGCTTTAAAGTAGTTTTATCGACGCGACGTTGTTGCTATTCATGTTCCAAACAAGAGCTTTTTTTTCTTATTACGTAAAAAAATCACCGATCAAGCGGATCAAGTTAAGAAAGAAAAAAACAGACAGAAAGATTTTTTTTTTCATTAAAGAATATTAAATTAAAAAGTCTTCTCTTTTTCGTTGGTTCGTCCTCTTCTCCTGTTTCTCATTTTTCTATCAAAGTTTTCTCAGTTTTCTGTTTTTATTTTACCTTTAATGTAATAACAAGCTTTGTTAATTTTTTTTGCCTTTTTTTTAAAAAAAATTAGGTAAAAGCAGATTTGACTTGACTTGTGCTTTTGCTTGTCGAACAAAGATGATGGGAAGCATACGTTTTAATTTTTCGCAGAATTACAAAATTTCATCAAATTCTCAACTCAAAGCTCATTAATAATAATAATAATAATAATAACAGCGAATTCAGAAACTCCTTCTTCTTATTGCTTTTAGCTTCTTACATACCTAAAATACCGAATCTTGACTGAACCGTAACCAGCCAACAAGAATAATAATACTTAAATTGGATTTGTTCTTTGATGATGATGATGATGAAAAAAATATGGCTTTTATTATGCAAACAGTAAGCAGCAGCAGCAGCAGCAGTATAAGTAGCAGTTGAGGAGTCTCTTCTTCGAGAAGGATTCGCATTCGAGTAAATAAATTCTTCCTAGTTTAACCAATTACTTTCCTACTTCCCCTCTTCTTCTTCTTCTTCTTGTTCTGCATTTCTTGTTTAACTTGAACTTAAATTTACTTAATAATAATGCTTCAATTTTATTATACTTCTTCTTCTTCTTCTTCGTCTTCTCCTTCTCACAATCCAAATTTTCTAATCAACTGAAGAAGTTTGGAGCTAAAACGAAGGATACAAAGAAAAGGAAATAAAATTCTCTGGAATTGACTCAATTGGCTTCCATTTCACTGCTGCTCCTGCTATTAATGTCTGAACTGAAGAAGTTTGAGCAAATATAACAATAAATTATTATGAACATTAAAAAATTGAATATTGAATTGAACCCGTTCCAAAAAATAAAATCACGATCACGACGAGCGAATGAATGTTTAAGCTTTAAACTTATAAAATCTCTCATTCTCATTCTCATCCAATCGCGTAAATTTATAATAATTGCATTATTAATTAACAACATCAATCTTTGATTCGTAAAGGAAAATACAAACTTACTATTAGTGAAAAATGCCATTAGCTGTAGTAGATTTGATAATTAAAGTTAAATTCTTCACTTCACCCCCATAAATAAAAACATCGTCGTAGCAGGAGCAGGCAGTTTGCAAGTATTAACTTAAATAGAACAATTTATACGAATTTGGTATTATTTCTATTTTATAAGTTTTGCTTTTTTTCTTTAACCTTTTTTTTCGCCAGAAAATATCAAATTGCATTGCAAAAAACAAAAACAAAATCTTGCGAGGGACTTGACTTGACTCTAATCCAAAAATCCAAACGAGTTCTGATACTTTTTCAACCTTTTACTTTGTTTTCTTCTTAAGAGAATTGGGATTATTCTCGCCTTCTCTACACTGGCTGATTACCTCCCTTACCTTCTATATTCACGTTTACACTTACACGAGAAAAACACAAGAAGGAATAATAAAAAAGATCAAAAACATCTTCTTCTTCAAGGAAAAAAAGTTTCAAGAGGAGAGGAAGATTGAAGATGATGAAGCAGATTAAAGCTACCGCTTCTGCACCTTCATTTTTTTTATTTCTAAATTTAAAAAGAAAAAAATGAAAATTAAACAAGATGAGATGAGATGAATTGAGAAAACTGTGAAGAAGAAGAAATAATAAGTGCAGCAGCAGCAGCATTTTTTTTTCATTTTCCACTTTATAACTTAAATATTTCAAATTATTGCCGCGTTGCTGTTGTTGTACATTTTATTTTTATTTTGTTATAATAATAAACGAGCTCCATAAACGAGCTGCTGCTGCTGACAAGAATTTAAGCTTTTTTAGATATAAACTTCCGCTCAGCTGATCGTGAGCTCAGCTTTGGCTTTGGCTCTTCAACCAATTTTGTTCATTTTCCATATTTTTTTACCTATCTACCTTTATCTTATACTTCAACTTTCCTTTTCCGCTTCAGAGACTAGAGAAAAGGTTTGTTTAAAAGTAGAAAACGATGAAAAAAGTCACTGAGAAAAAAAACATGAGCTTAGCTCAGCTCACTCAAGATTGATTGAAAGCAAATTACTTTTACCCTATTTTACTTTTATTTTTTTTTATTATTTTTACTTTTTTTTCGCCGTCGTCGTCATCCTCGTACAATATATTTATTGTCAATTTGTCAAGTTGAGGATAAAAAAAGTTGAACAAAAAAAGTTTTAAAAAAGCATTTAATGTGAATAATGTAAAACTGTGACACATTTTTTTTCTTTCCTCCTTTTTATTTATATTCTGCAAAATATAAAAGCAGGACAGGAAGGAGCATCGTCGTCGTTCTACCTACCCTACGCTTTTCACATTTAAGTATCGATGAGCTAAGCTAGGAGGATGAGGTAAAAAAAAGCTCTGTTAAAAAAATTTGCTGACAAGATAAGATAATATGATGATGGTGATGACGGTGAGATGGAAAAGAAAGTATTTTTCCCTCCCTAAGCTTAAAGCTTTGTTGTTGTCGATGATGATAATGCATGATGCAAGAGAGATTGGAAAATTGGAGTGAACACGAACACGCCAAAAAAAGTTAAAGTTTACTAGAAGAAAAAAAGTATCATCAGATCAGGAGCTCGAGGAGAGCGGCCCTGCTACTCTTTCCTTTCATCTAATTTTCTTCTTCATCATTTTGTCATCATAATCATCGTCGGCTCGGCTTGCTCGTCAACAAAACACTGAAAATGATGATGATGATGATGATGATGAGCAGGTCAAAGTCGAAGTAAAAGTTTTATGTAAAAACGTTGAGCTTACTTTTATGAACGACGACGACGACGACGATGACAAAGAAGAAAAAGGAGAAGAAGAGAAAACTTTGTTTTCTTCATCATAATAAAAATTCGTTTTTGATCGGTGGCCAACAAATACTGTGAGCAGATCAACAATGGCTTTTTTTGTACGGTATATCGTCGCGTACGTAGTTGTTTTATTTTATTATGCTGTTACTATAGCAACTTGTTAGTGAGCTTTCATCCAAAAATCGTTTCAAAAGCCAACAAAGTTTTTACCTTTAAGAATGTAGCACGATCGAGTTTACAAAGTGACTAACGTAAAAATAATAAAAAAAGACCATTTTTTACCTTCGCAATAAGATTGCTGCAAAAGAAAAGTTCAGTCAGAGTCAGATTTAGATTGCCTCTGCTCCGCTCTGCCTCATAAACCCGTCGTAGTGACGGAAGGGATGTGACGTGAGCGATGAAGATGAAGTATTATGAGCTGATGTGAGAATTCAGACTCAGACCGTTAAGAAATTTACGGTTGAAAGACTTTTTTTCAGAAGAATAGAATAAGAAGATAAAAAAGGAACAAATCAATCGTTAAGATTACGATAACGATACGATAAAAAATAATAATGATGACGATGTCGATGATGCTTTAATGCCAATACCAAATGCCAAGATTGTTTGCCACGACTTTTTTTATGTACCATTGATAACGTTTATTTATGGCTTAAGAAAATATTATGTAAGGTAAGAATAAGATAAGCTTTCTTCCAATTTCCTAACATTTACTTTTCATTTTTAATTTGAAACGGACTCTCAACTTTGAGATGTGCAAAAGCGTAATTATTGTTGCTTAAAAAAATGGTCAGCTTTACAATTTTTACATTACTTCCATTCTCCACGATGCGCGATATTATGCAATGAAAAAAGTCTTTTGTCTTTCGATGTCAGTCAGTTTTAGAAGAAACTGGCATACTATAATACTATGAGTGTTGATGATAGCGTGGTGGTGTGGTGATGTATTATTGTGGCTTTGTCCATGTCCAGCCAAAAAAAAAACATTTATTTATTTATTTTAGCTGATATACAATTTATACAATATAACTCCGGTTGAATTTCAATTTAAGAATTTTTGAAGTGTACTAAAAAGCTACCACACACCATCACACACCAAGCCACACACCACACTACTATAATAAAAGCACACACCACTGACAGAGAAAACATGAAACCACCAAAAAAAACAAGTTCAACGTTTTGTTTTCTCTCTGTGAAAATTCCACTATAGTGACTAGTAACGGTTTTGTTTTGTGGTAAAACAATAAAACTTTCTAATGAAATAAAATGAATTGCTTTTATGTAAGTAAAGAAAGGACCCTACTACACTACACACTACCTCGCGCAGCACCGCACGCACACAGAGGAACAAAAAAGAGCATTTCACACAAAAATTTCACCCCAAACAGACAAACAGAGGAAAATGGCCATCCATAAAATAAATGCATACGCAGCTTATACAGCTACTTCAGTAGAACAATAAACGCACAAATTAAAATCCGAAACCGGATGGAAGGAAGGAAGCATTTTACTTACATTTTACATTCTGCTGTGGCTTGGCTGGGGAGTCCTTTCTCGTAGATATTTGTCGATGGACGGGTGGACGATCGGACCATGGTACAAACAAACACAAACAAAAACTAGAAAACTAGTTACATAGTAAAAATAAAACCACACAATAAAATAAATGCAAGTCAGCGCAACCAACGCAACACAACTAACGGCAGTCGTCCTCCCCTGAGCTGCCTTTCTTCTTCCTAATGAATATTCATTTGTTTAAATTTATTCCTTCGCAGCAGCTCATCAACAAACCAAATATTCAAATTCAAATTCTACTTGATTTTTTATATTGTAGCTGTGTGGAGTCTGGACATTCGAATTCTAGAGCTTCAGTTGGCTGTAGTCCTTCCACAATACCATTAATCACGATCACAATTCTCACGACATACACCACCACAGCATTAAAATTAAAACTTTACGTTTTATTATTAGCCTCCTCTTCTTTCATCATTCGAATTATTGCCATTGCGAAAAATATAATTTCTAATTTCCTTTCTCATCCGACCTCCACTCCACACATAATTCTCTCTTTCATTTCTCACTATTCCAACTTATTTCCTCATTCAAATTGAATCCAAATTGAAAATATTCTTTTCCATTCCAACATCCAAACGGGAAATGAAGGAAACAAAATAAATGAAGGGTATCAAGTCCCTTGCCCTTCTACTAAAAGCACTACTGCAATATAAATTGCTATATATGAATATATAAAATCTCTTCTCTGAAGAGTCAACAAATTTATCCGTCCCATTTTTATTCATATAGACTTAGCTGTAGGTTGATTAACAGCAACAGAATCACTTTACCACCACCATCACAACAACAACGGAGAAAGAGAAAGGCATAGGCAGACAGACAACAGACAGACTGTCAAAGTGGTTTAGAGAGAAACAATTAATTTCTTCTTAATTGTGTTTTTTGTTAATCTTCATATATTTTACAAACTCGTACAGATTTTTGCACTATTGCTTTGGCTAACTGAGCAACTAAACAAACCGATTTAGTTTTAACTGGGCACTACTAAAAAAGACGGTTTAAGCTCTTCTCATTAATTTGTTTCCTTTAAATCTCAGAGTAAATGTTATTATGGAATGAATTTCAAAGTCTTTGTGATTCTCCTGCTTTAAGATGAATATTTTAGTAGTGTAAGTATAATTAAAACGAAAACGAGGATCAGGCGGATGAGAAAAACGAATTAAGACAAAGTGGCAGCATTGTATTGTATTGTATTGTATTCTTTATTATAGTGTTGCATAATTTCTGGCATATACAAAGTTTGGTAATCAGCATCACCTTTACAATTTCAATTACAATCACTTGGCATTTTAATATACCTACCACGCCAAAGAAAGTCAAATTGTTTAAGATGAAAGCAAACAGATATATAATTTCGAGAGTAAAAACATAATGATTAGATAATATCCGAAAAAAACCGCATAACAATAACAGCTGCTTACTAAAATTAAAACATTATTACTAGATCGGAGATCTAGTTATGCGATTAGTCTGTTTGTCAAGTTGAGGATAAAAAAAGTTGAACAAAAAAAGTTTTAAAAAAGCATT
>JAHZNJ010001429.1:0-10734 GCA_027744475.1 Lepidocyrtus cf. sotoi NNG-2020 | reverse complement strand
AGTTGTTGTTCTCAAATTCTCATAATACTTTTAATTTCACAGCTTCCATTGCTTCACTAAGAAGTTCCATTTGTTCCACAACTTCAAAAGCTTCCTTCTTGGCAGGGACGGCCATATTGTACTGTTCTGGTAGAAAAAGAATCCATTGCTGCCTTCCACACCAACCTTGCCGATTTGATTCAACTTCCGCTAGTCCTAATTTTCATCAAGAAGATAGCAGAAGGATGGGCAAAAATAAACAAGGAGTGACAAAGAAGTCATCATCGTCACAAATAGAAAACAATGGCACCAGCAATGACATTGACATTTCTTTAGAGAAACTATCATTCTCATTTCCGAACGAACCAAAAAAGGAAATCGGTAGGGAATTGAATTTTGTTTCGAGGTTGAGTCCTACAACTGGTAAAATGGAATGGGTTGAGCTTCCAGAAGACTACGACTACCATCAAGAAATTGCTAGATCTGCTTACGCAGATATGCTTCATGATCACGATCGAGTAAAACGCTTATAAATCAATCAGATCTTAAATAATTTTTAAAATAATATATAATTTTATAGATTAAAATTTTAATTTTCCATTTTTAGAATATCCGATACTTTGATGCCCTTCGCTATGAGATTAACCTTATGAAATCCAAAGTTGCTTACTGTAAGAAAACTAATCGATTTTTAAGAGTTAGTTAATTAAATTAACTAACTTTTTTTTCATAATAATAATCGGATAATCCCATTGATGATTGTTTAAACAGGAAACGTCAGTGGTCATCCCCGGTAAATCTACTGTTTACGCTCAAGTTGTTCATTCCAAGGAAGTTGAAAAGTGGAACTCTCTTCCAAATGACCTTCCAATTTCAAACTTCAAAGTCAACTTTCCTGGATCAATATCCTCGTGTTCAGGAGTTCCATCAGTTCAAGACCTTCAGTTGGATGCAATTAAAAGTTCAGAGTTCATCACATTAAGTCCTCCCATTCCAATCTTCTCTTTTGATTTTACTACACCAACCCCCATTCCCGAATATCGTAATTCAGAAATTAACTTTAAATCTGAAGCGGGCGCTCAAGCAAATGCAGTCTTTATGTGGTGGGATTTAGATATGGATACATCAGGGGAAAATGTGCTCTCCTGTCAACCTTCATACGTGAAGCAAGGCCCGGCCAATTGGTTTGATAAATGTGCTCCCCACAATGCAGCTTGGAGGGATCATTGGATGCACAGCGTTTACTACATTCCTAGATCAGATTTACTTAAAACCGGCGAATCCGGAACTCTTTTCTCTGCCCATGACGAATACTCATTCTGGTTTGATATAATTAAGGAAAGCAAGAAAGAAAGCGTCCAGTTCCTAGAACAGCATCCCATCTGTGATTGTGGAGTTCATACTACAATCTCCAGATCCCAGATTTATCTAATGAACGATTCGAAAAGATACGAAAAGTTTGTGGATTGTTATAAAGATCTTGTAGTCCCTGGGAAAACAGTTTGCATGTGCATCAGTGATTGTTCCATCCTCCCTGTAATTTTATGTAAATTAGGGGCGAAGAGAGTTATTGTAGTTGAAAGCTGTCGGGAAAATGAGAGAATCACAAGAGAAGTTTTCAAATCAAACCAAGTTGACGATAGAATTGAAATTATTCAGAATGAAGAAATTGACAAATTGTTGGCATTAAAATTGGGAGAAGAAAAGGTGAAAAATGACTCTTGTTTCTGTAAGATTTTTTTGTAATGAAAATCTTAATTCTTAATTTTTTAATGATGATTTGATTTTTAGATTGATTTGGTGACCGGGGACCCTTATTTTCAAATGGTAGTATATCCTTGGAACAACCTACGGTATTGGTACCTGCTCAAATCTTTAAGTCCCACCGTTCTTTCACCATCAGTAAAACTTGCACCTTGGAAAGCAGTCTTCCGTGGAATGGCAGTTGATTTCACGCACTTATGGAAAATTCGCGCTCCGGTCAATCTTGCTGCACATAAGTTTGATTTGAAAGACTTCGATGATTTGATAAAACGCTCCGCTGAGCTTTCCGACTCTGAAATTGATGCTCAGCCATTATGGGAATATGAATCAATAGCGACATCAGACCCTAAAACGATTTTAGAATTCGACTTGAACAAAGATCCTGAAAATCGTACGACTGAGGGGGAGCTTATTGTTGCAAAGGAGTACATCGGTAGAACCAACGGTGTCGTTGTTTGGATGGATTGGGTACTCCCAAACCAGGTGACATTGTCAACTGGACCAAAGATTCCAACTGAAATAGGGAAACCTATCACTTGGGAGAGATTTTCTAAACAGGGTGTATTCTTCTTAAATGAGGACTTGATTACAGACAAAATTGGCTATAAAATAACATTTGATAGTGAAACTGCGGATTTTATAAAAGTAGTTTATTATTAAAAACAAGTTATTAAATTAGCATATTAGATAGTTATATTATCATGTTTTATATATACTTAATTAAATAACTAATTATATAATAATGATAATAGTAATAACACAATCAAAAAAAATAAAACTGAACACATTCGGTAACTAATATAAAATATTTTGATAACAAACAGCATTGCTAAGCTTCTTTGATAATTTAAGTGTGTATAGAGCACACACATTGCGTATGATTAGAAAATGGGATTCGATAATAGGTATTCTCCCTGGTTCGTAGGTGCTGCGTCTTAAATGTCACTGTCACTTCTGTTGAGCTCTGAGGCCTGCAGGTGTTTGGGAATGTGCAACAACCTAAAATCGCATCAGGAACAAACATATTAATTATTGACATGACCGGTAGGTTAACATAATTTAAGATAAAAGCATATTAGTTCTGAAAATTCATACCGAGAGCAGCTTCGCATCGATGCATTACTGTAGCCCTCGTCACCCAAACAGTGTCAGACGGAATGTCTGGAACGGTTTCTGATTTTCTAAGCGCTTCTTCGAAATAAACTAGTTTTGGTTTGGGATCTCCACAAGCCCATCTCGCGTTGAGGATCTCATTTCTCTAAAATAGCGAAAGAGTGCAAAATTAAGGAAATCGCTATACCCAATACCAATTTATTCGGCATATTTAAGAATAGCCTTGAATAGATGTGATTTTCTTACGTTATCGAGAAACTCTCTTTCCAATTCTTCTCTTTCAGTGGTACTGTTGGGATTAATTCGGCTTTCATGCCCTCCAACTCCCCCCACACATTCCAGTGCCAACAGAATGCACATCGTAAGAACAAACCCAGAATAAAAGAAAGATTTTATTTTACTCAGCATAATCTTCAGTCTTTTTTTATTCAGTTCCTCTCCAAATGCATAAAAATAGTTTTAAACGAAAACTTCCTCGTCCACTTCCGGAATCACTTTCAATTGTCATCACAAGCACCACCATATGAAAATCTATTCTTTATTAATATTTCTGCTAGTTTTTTTTATTTATTTGCTCGTCCATTAGGTAAGCTTGCTGCATGGCAGCAGCAACAAATATGCAGAAGTTATCTCAGAGCACTTTACGAAATCAAAGAAGAACGATTGAATCATCGAAGCAATCAGAGTAGAATCGTAATCTCCTCCAATCTGGTATAAACTGAATGCTGAACTGAACGAAATACTCGTAAGCTCGTATAAAAGTTTTTTTTGCTAAAGAACTGGACAGTCGCTGCAGAGTTGAAGGTACCCCTTCTTCTATTTCATCCCACTTGCAGAAACTAACTGCTTCACTAAGAGAAAAACGACAATAATTTGCAAAACAATAAAACTCTCCACCAGCTCATCTTGTTTTTCTCTTTTCACAAACTTGCTCTCTCACAAACTTTTATAAATAAGAAGAACGAAACTTGCTGAAGAATATCATAAACGATTCATTAATTCCTTATCCTCATGTTACGTTACGCTGCTGCTATAGTCTTATTGCTAAAAAGTATTACGCGATGATATTATCAAGAAAGAATCAGCCCATGTATGGACTCAAATCACATCACTAAAGCAGATATTATTACAGAATAATCTCATCATCCTTGCATAACAATAAACATGTTCCATGAACCTGGCCGAACGCGAGCGCAAAAGACGAGATTCTTTCTTAGATTCTGTTCTTAGACGTAGTTTTTTCGATTATAAGTCAACAGGATTTTTACAAACACAAATCACACAAATATTCATATCCTACAAAAAAAGTTTTGACGAAGTTGAAGCAAAGTTGTTCCGTCCTCTGAGTTTAATGAAGTACGTCTGTCCATTATTTCACCTTTTTCTTCGACTTTGCTTCTTGCGAAAAAAGAAAATTCATAAACAACTTGAGTCAAGTCATTGTAGGTACTTAATACTTGTATTCTGGCTCCTAAGATTTCATAAAAATGCCATAAATCGAAATCAGTATTTTTCGAAAAACAAACATGAATCATGTAACTTGCACATTACCTTTACTTTGCTTACATTTTCTTTGTAATTAATTAAGCACATCCAACAAAGTTTTTTATTGCTCAGGGAAAAGCTATGTGATGTAAAGAAGAGCGTTCATTATAACCAACAACAATGTAGAGGTAAACTTTAATCACTTAACAATTCACAATCAATTCGGGAGCAAGTAACGATGAGCTGACTTGCTGCTGCTGCTGTGAGTGAGAAGAAAACGGCGGCGGCAGCGACGATGACGACTTTCGTTCGGCGGAGTTGCAGCAGCACCTTAATCAAGGAATTATTTCTTAAAAAGAGAGAACAATAAAAAGATGAAAAAAGTCAACTTGTTAAACAACTTTTGTGTTTTATTACACACACGAGTCAGCGGAGGTATTATCAGTTTTAGCAGATCATATAATGATTTTTAGAGTAAAGATCTCTCCTTGACGTGAATATGCAAAAGAAACAGTTCAGTTTCAATAGTTAGGTGATACTGATAAGTTAAAAGCAGACGACACTTCTTGTAAGAATGATCAGAGCAGAAGATGGCAAAGATCTGTTGAAGACGGATCTGTATTCTGTATTCTATATTGCAGTTTGCAAAAAAGGATTTTGTCATCTGTCTGATTTACAGCATCATTTATAAGTAATTTATTTAGGATTTTGTGGTAATGATGATTAATTCTTAGAAAAGATGAAAGGATGCCAAATAAATGCCAACACAACCAGCTACTCCGTACTCGATGTTGGTGCTGATGTAAAAGTAAGTCGAAAACTCGAAACATGTGTGTACTTAACTTTACTTATCATCATCATCGTTTCTCAGATTATTTAACGCGTGTCTGCGAGCTCAGCAAGTGTCCTCCTCCTCCTGAATTTTGATCTGTTCATTTTCATCCTCACTCCTTCTCCTCTCCTCAGCCTCACTCCTGTTCATCATCACATATCGCATCACCAGAGATAATGATTGTCAAATTCATCGCGATTTATTCCTATCATTCAATCATGTTACTACTTACTATAAAATACGTCAGATTCGGCGCTTTTTTACTTTTTATAGCAAAATAATGAATAAAAAATAAAATTACTGAGTGCGTGAATAATATTTTAATAAACTATCAAACATTTATTATTAGGAAAAAGAAGCCGCCGTGTTACATACATGACGTGCAGAAGAAGAGCAGACGTAAGTAAATCCACTAATACAAAAGGCACACGAGGCAATAAAACACGAGGAGGCAAAGGCAATGAATGCCGTTTTTTAATTAATGAAGATTAATGGCAATGAAGGAAAGGGTTAAATACCCTGAAACAGTCGCGTCGCGCTTTACTTGTGTTGCTAGTTAGTGGCTCATCATACCTTAATTAATACTGTTATCGATTGGATCGGATTAAGAAAAAAAATAAGCGAGAAGAAAACTGCGACTGCCGTTAGGAAGAATGCAAAAATTTCTCCTTAATCTACTTTGCATCTGTTTGTTAGTTTGTTATTTACTTAACGAATTTTCTGGGATTAGTTTTTTTTCTTTCAAAGAGGATGTATGACGAATTTGCAGTAGTGTGAGAGGATTTTACTTTTACTACTCACAACTTCTTTACGTCTGCTGTCTGATTATGTGCTATCGACACTCTGCATGCAGCCAAAAATTCTCTTTGGGGCTACTTGAGATACTGTATTAAGGACTATTGACTGCAAAGAATGAAATTAAAATGTTTATTCTTGACGTTATTTATAGCGAAATTATTTAGTATTCGATGCAAGGATAGAGTTGAAGCAAATCAGACATTGTAACTGATATTATAGTATTAGTAGGTAACCGTTTACCATGAAATATGTTATGTTCTGCTAAGAGCTAACTATTTAATGAGTCGATTCTGATGATAATTACTGATGAGAACTGAGTTTGTCACATAGATCACAACAAGAAGTATAAGGACTTTACGACAACATGATGAAAAAAGATAAAAAACGGTACTGCAATAAACATAGCTAGCTACTTACATTTATCCGCTTACCGGTTGTAATGAATATTAATGACGATTTCCAAGTAAAGGGGTAGGTAGAGGGATTAGAATTTACTCTCACTCAGCACAGTGCTTCTGAATTCTGACTTTCACAGGAGCTTATGTGAATCGCATCGGACTGGGATAAAACAAATATGTTTGTATCTTGTTATGAAGTAGTATGCCAGTTAAAAACAATACAACAGTCAACAATGTGTAATGCAAACGGAAAGACGACAATGGCGAAGTTGAGGTTAAGTGGAAAGGATGAGCCATCCATGAGCTGACGTGAAGTCTTAAGAATGCTTTTTAACTTTGACTTCCTTTCATAATTGGACATTTTCACAATTTTAGCGTATAAATTCTGAGAAAAAAATTAAGGTAAGGTACACAAGGAAGCGTCCCACATTCCAAACGGTTTACACACAGTATTGATTATCACTAATTAAGTCTAAATGAGTGATGAACGTTAGCAAGCACTTAATTGAAAACCCTTTGAAAATTCCTCTGAAACTTTTTCGTGTTAAAAACTCTTGTGTGACTGACTGCATCCGTTATTTGCTAAATGGAATTCCCATAAGATTATCTATTCCTATAGCTGTATGTGTTTAGTCATTTTTCATCTTCTTTTGATAAGGTCATGTAGTTCATTGAAATTGAAATGGGAATAAATTAAATTAAGAAAGCCACACACAAACAATTTCATAATTTCAACAGCCACTAGTAACAAATAGGTATGTGGTTATGTTCAGGATTAAATGCTTGCTTGTAACAAGAATTATTATATGGCAAAAGCTAATAGCATGTAAACGATCGATTGATGATGATAGTTTGTAATTACAGATTGCAGACACATAATACGATCACAATTACCATGCATGGTTCATATATGGAGGTCATCCTCATTGAAATCTCTGGAGAATTGCATTGAGCAAGAAGTAGACTAAACAACAAGGCTTTATTCATGTTTGTTCGATCAGTCCCGTTATCAGATTGCAGACACATAATACGATCACAATTACCATGCATGGTTCATATATGGAGGTCATCCTCATTGAAATCTCTGGAGAATTGCATTGAGCCAGTAGTAGACTAAACAACAAGGATTTATTCATGTTTGTTCGATCAGTCCCGTCCCGTTACTGGGATTCTGATTACTGGGGACTGCTTTGATATGATGGTATAAATCTTTAATTATAGCGCTGACGCCAGAAAGTTTTACTTTATTATGTCAATACGATAAAGAATTCTGGAATTTCCATTTCCTTAAAAGAAAATTTATCAGAACTTTTACAAAGTAATCATCACCGCTTTATCGTCCCAGTACTCTCAATTTGGTTCATTGTCAGCCAGAATCTTTTTTTTAATTAAATTAAATTATGGGGTGTTTATTGAAATTGCTCGGTCGGGTTCGAATATTTATGCATTGTATCTATGAATCTACAAATCAATAATAATACGTATAATTTTCACAGTGGTGTTTTGTAAGGATGGAAAATAATGATTTTAATGGTATGTAATTTTTCGAAACGAAACTTGTTATTCGCACATAAATGAATTAATCACTTTCTTGAGCAAATAAATAAATGACAGACTACAAATAAAACAAATAAATGGTGTTTGTTTATCTGGTGAGAAGATGCATGCCACAGCCACCACGTCTTCAACGCAACGTTGAAAACATGAGTTCAAAATGGATTATTAAAAAATGAATCGTTTGCTCATAATGGTGGCATTTCATTTGATATGTAGCAATAGGTGATGATTTAGAGATTAGATTAAATGAATAATAATCCAAACTCAAACCTGAAAAAATATTAAAATTTAAAAAAAAATTGCAATAGAAAATGCTCAGCTTTTTCAGCCAAACAAATGTTTTGTAGTTGGATTGGAGAGAGCCAAGAACCAGGATATATGCATTAGACTAAACAATAAGAACAAGAAAAAGAAGAAAATGATGACGAAGAAAAGTTGTTTTGGTTTATGTTATGACGAAGAGGAATGTTTATCTTCTTGGGTTTCTTTGATATTTCCCCTGACGTCATTGGTCTTCTAGCCATATTATAATCGTTGTTGTCTATTTAATTTGCTGAATGTTTACCTGATGCAGATTTTAATTTTAACCCTTTTCACCCATTTATACAATGTGGCAGCCGCATTTCTGTCAACAATGACATATTATTATTCATGAATGAATGAGACTAATCGGATAAGTTACTTTTACGTAGTATTGCGTAGAACGTAAAGACATTTTACGTTACGTATATTAAAGGGATGGTGATGACGTCTGCAAAAAGTTTCTATAACTGGCAAACTGGCGGAAGATCATTAAGTTATGTCGAAATTAATACATAATTTATAAATTGGTGTGATGTAACCTACAAAAACCATTAATTAGCGTAAACGCCTTAGGTGATTCATAATTCAATGTATAAAACTACATTTCATAAATGGAATGAAAAAAAATCAATTTGGCCTGCACGCACAAAATGGCTTTCTTTTATAATGGTATGATTTTGATTTTGCCCTGCGCCGAAAATGTTTTAGATATTCCAGGGTACTAACTAACCAATACTCTACGTAGGCAGACATAAGTATTTTTTAAAAAAGTTTGATGATCGTAAGAGTTGCACTTAAAAATTAAACTTGACTTACAATTAATAGTTTGTTATAGAAGAAAGTTATTTGTTTGATGTAAAGTTGATTGGTCAAATTCTTTCCCGATAACGATGTTGAAAGAAACAACCATAATAATAATAATATCAGTCAAATATTGTTTGTATCACGCTGCCCCATTATTCTGGTTGATTATCCTATCATTCTGTCTTAGCCCCACAATTTATTCTTGCAAATATTACGTATGATTGGATTTACTTGTTGATATTCCGCGAAAGCTAAACTTTATTTTCAGAAAAATGAGATCGTCAACTTCTCTTCTGTCAAATTAAATCTACAAAGTGCAAACTGCAATGCAAACAAAACCCCAATTACCCCATAAACATGTTATTATGAATGAAGTATCTACCATATCATAACGTACCGTACAACGTTATTACAACCCTACTACTATTATACTAGCATAAATATAGGGATAATTAGTTTTTTTCCTTGTACTTTGTTTTGCAAAAAATAGCAATTAATTAAGTAAATGGATGATGATGAGATAAATTATTATTGAAAGATGCTACATTGATGATGAAAACCGAAAACCTATATGAATAGGATTGAATTAAATCCAAGCAAACCTATGGAATGAAAGCACTCAATCAATCAAGTTTATGTGCATGTATGAAAAACATAGTGCAGCGCAAAATAGCAAAAGCACGCACACCTTCTTCCTATCCTATCATTTTCATCATCATTTCATCGCTATCAGATGAGTAGGTATTTTTGTGTATTACATCGTACAAGTACACAAATATCATCGTGTTTTGGACTTTGCTCTTTGGAACTCGACTGCTAAAACAACCCAACTTTTGCTTTTGACTTTGACTTAACTTTTATAGGCTGTAGTTGGTTTGTTTGTGATTGATTTGATTGCCTCTGTTCCGTAGTTCCGAATAGATTAAATTTTTAATTAATTAAATTACAGTTCGGTTACAACATACAGTAACTATCCAGCCAGCCAGGTCATAAAAGTATTAAGTCCAGGGTCCAGTAAAATCAAAAATAGCAAGAAGAGCAATCGGTTGCCGGTAAGTTCATTTCGTGACTTGTCATCGAATTCAAATTCAATACTTGTCATAGTAAATATTTTTTTAAAAAGTTTTTGGTTTTTAAAAGCAGATAAAATGTTTTCTGTAAATGATTGCGATATTTTGTAATTTAATGTTTCACAGTCTCCATATTTTTAAACAAGGAAACTTCTTTTCTTGAACAAGGAAGTCCAAAGGAAATATTTTTAGTCAACAGATTTCCTCTGTTGAGTTTTGCCACACAGCCAGACGAATGAATTTTAATTTAGTTTTAATTTTACTTGCAGATTCCTTGAAATCGATACCCATATAAAATGATATTTCCAGTAACAGCTAGATCTTTTCTCCGGACAGCTACCGGATGTAGAGGTTTCCACTTAGCAGGTAATTAATTGATATGTTAATTTTTAATTATTCTAATTTGATTTCATTATCATTACAAATTACATTCGAGAAGATTAACAAAGAAAAAGATGTCTAAATAACTTTTTTTTCTTTTCAGCGCCTTTGCAGGCGAAAGGACTATCAAAACCAGGCGGAAAGAATATAGTTCTAGTTGACGCTGTCAGGACGCCATTCGTATTGTCAGGAACTGATTTCGCCACGCAGATGCCTCATGATTTAGCCAGATATGCTATGATGTAAATAT
>JAHZNJ010001428.1:0-18882 GCA_027744475.1 Lepidocyrtus cf. sotoi NNG-2020 | reverse complement strand
AAAATATGGCTTGGGTAGCCAAAATCGTTACTTTTGTCAAAAGATTCGTTTTGCTCCGATCTAGTATTTCCACCGTTTGCTTTGCAAGCGTTTATTTTTATTATTATGTTGAAGAATCACAGCTCTCTTGTCGCTTATTTAGACTTTTAATGTATCTAGCACATGTTTAATAGTTATTGGGATTTACATCCCCATAAGTCTCACAGAGCAGAGTTTAGAAAAGCAATGTAATATGGCTTTTAAGAAGGGAATAACTTTTAAAGTTAATTCCTTTTTCAGGAAGGGATTTGGTTTTAAATCAATCTTTTGTAAAAGGTAACAAACGGTATATGGTTTACGCAAACACTGTTATTAATTTCTAAAGTGTTCTTCTCCCCAACAACGATTTCCTTGGTATTTCTTCAAAAACGACAAAATTTAAGGAAATTCTTAAAATACACTTGATTTTATCAAAAACACGACCCTGTAACTATGACTTCATTATTATTACCTATACAGTTTCTCTAGAAAAGCATTGAGTCGCTCGTACTTCATTAATATTGCAAAACCCCTGCTTGATTATACTAAAGCAGAGATTTACTTTTGGATCATATTTGCTGTTGTGCTATTTTCTTCGTTTTTGCTTGGAGTTGCCGCCTAATCTAATCTTAATATAATAGAAAGTGAGAGAGAAAGAAAGAAGAAACATCCTATAATAAAATCCAGACTGTAAACAGAACAAGAGAGATAGAGAGAGAGGGAGGGAAAGGTGAAAATATTCCTGGGAAAGGGATCGTCTTCTGCTACTTTCCCTTCTCCTTCTTTCGTTAAGCCGCTCTCTCATACTTGATCTATTATTCATTTCAAACTTTAATTTGTACAAAAGAGAAACACTTTCTGGTGGTGGTGGAGGGATGCGATGTGGCATCCCAAGTCGTGGTGGTTGCTTCTTCTTCCCCATACCTGAATATCCTTCCCGTTATGCTATATGGTTTGGTTTGGTTGGTAGTAGTAAAGAGTAAAGAGAATCAACTTGTTCTTCACGAGACGCAGTAAAAACAATGGTATACAACAACACCTTCCTTTTCCATTTCAATCGTATTATGCTTGTTTTGTGTATAAATGCATAAAATATCATCCCTTCCTTTCTCTCACTAATTATTGCCTCCTCTTCGTCTTCTCCTTCAATATTAATGTTTAATTTGTGCCGGAATTTTAGAATGAAAAGCTGTGGATTGTGCAGCAGCGTGCGTGCGTATGTATGTACGTAGTACATACGTACTAGCCAAAATTAGCAAACATACGGAGAGCTTGAAACACATTTAGCTTTAAAACTGCTTTCCCTATTCTTTACGTACTTTGTTTTGTTTTGTACACAAACCTCTGATGCCGGAAACATTGTAGTTTGGTTAGGTTAAACCTGTGAATTTCCAACAAGAATGAGTGACAGTTTGGAGACTGTTACAAAAAAACTAAACGAAGTGCATTATAGAAAAGGGATGGACCCTAATGACCTTATTTGGAATCATTAGACAGATGGAAACACTTATTATTTAAATGACATAAATCCACACACTAATATTACTACAGAAACGATCGTTACTGTCATACTTTGAAAAGATTCTACTATAGAGAAACTAAACTACCTACACACGTTTATTAGACACGCCGTCGTGCCGTTTAACGCAGCCCTTGGAATAAATTACTACGCAAAATGTTGTGGTGGCGGCGGCGGTGGCGGAGGAGAAATTAGGGATGCGTGCTATTCAGTAAATTTGTTCTCTATACTTTCTAGAGGGAAAAAAATTGCAGTAAAGCGTTTCACTTGATAGATATGTATAAAACATGAATTGTTGGTAGAAGAAAGAAAGAGCGAGAGAGAGAGGAAAATGAATAAAAAGCCACGAGAATTTTTTAGTAGACAAGAAAGAGTACTTGTAAGGTTTCACTAGACTCCTAAGTGTTCATTGCAGGATTGTGTCACCATAATGATATCATTATAGTGAAGAAGAGGAAAAGAATAAGAAACAAGAATAAAAAACTAAAAAAACACAGAAAGAGTGAGATGAAGAATAAGAAGGAAAATGCAAGCTTCGTAAAACCATATAAAGTCTTCCTTTTTTCTTTTTGCATCCTTATCCAGCACTACTTATCCTATTTAGCTTGTAGAGAGAGGTTTTTAGGTAAACGTTATTCTGTACTTTTACCACTGTTGCGTTGTTGTTATTGTTGTTGTAAAAGTGTATGTTCGCAGTATAAAAACGTGTATGAGTGACTTTTTATGTCGAAAGAAAAATTATACGTATTACACAACAATTTCCGGTCTACAAGCAAGCTCGGTTTTACTCATTTTCACTTTATATATCCAGGAGTTGAGAACGTCCATGCGGCAGCAAAAGTTTCCCTCTTTTACTTCTTATTCTTCGTTTGCCTCCTCTTCCTCCTCCTCTTATTCACTCCAGCTAAATTCTGTTAATAAATGCATATGAAAGAATATTATGAATTCTTTTTATTGAATTGAATAGGTATTACAAGTCAGTTATAAATAAGCCCATAGGTAAGCACAAATGAATGGTTGCATACATGAATTTCTCAAAATAGGTGAATAAAATGGCAATAAATAAATGCATACTAATATTCTATTACCGACACAACAACAGAGTACTTTCCACCTACACCGACTGCCACCACCAGCAGCACCACTCTACTACACACATTGACTAGTTTTGTTGTCGGTTCCAATGCAAAAATTCCGTTAATAACAGAAATGATAAGGAAACGAACGAAGAAAATTGCCTAAAATCTTTTTTATGACAGAACAACAACGGAACGGAGCGCAACGAAAACAGCGTGGTTATTGCAGTAGTGTCGTTGTTAGTATTAGAACGATTTGACTTGAATGGTGACGTGATGATGGTGGTGTGTGGTGCTGGTAGTGGAAGTGAATGGAAGAAGCAGAAATAGCAAAAGTCAGTCATCATCGTTCTCTTCATTAAATTAAAGTGGATTGGTGAGGTGAGGTAACATAATACTATTTTATTACATTACTAATGTTATATTATGTTGTACCTGTGTGTGTCCCACTATTTGTGGGTATGGAATAAATACCACTACCATAAATGTCCCTACGGTCTTTACTTCACACCGTTACGTTACCGCACACAAGGAGGGAAAGTGTACATACCTACATAATATACACAACAACAGCAACATCAATATCAATAACAACAAAGAGCAGCAGCAGTTTTACGCACCAATTTATTCCTGTGTGGCATAGGCAAAAAAATCTCTTCTTGAATGTGTAATTTTGTATAATAATACGTCACATGATGATGAAGGTATAAAACCCAAATGCCTTTTTCATTTCACCTCTCAGTCACTTCGCACTCTCCTTCTGCCCTCCTGTCGCACTCTCAAATTTTGGTCGAATTTCTGGTTTCTCATCCTTTTTTCTAGGCTTCATTTTCATCCCTCTGTGTTTCGGCTTTTTGACACACATGAATAAAAACAAAAAAAGTTGAAGAAGTCGATGAAGTAAACGAAGAGTAAAACATCATCATCGCATCGCATGGATGAATGGGAAACTACACAGAGAGAGAGATTCCCGTGTTTTTTTGTAATAGATATTGCATTGTAATGGATTTAGCTAAGGATTTCATTCACAACTTTAAAAATTCTAAGCCATCGCCGCCACCATCACTATCATAATATAACATACCTACATAATGGAAAAGAAATGGGAAAATTCTTCTGTGAAACATTTTGATTTTGAAAAAGAAGGAGAAACCAGGAGTGGAACATTACACGGGAAAATGTGAAAAGTTGTTCCTGTAAGCTGAACCTCTAGTTCCTTTCCTTTCTCTTTCCTCTTGTTTTTTGGCTAAAGAAAAATAAAATGGCTTTATAAAAAAGGAATGAGAAAAAACACCGTTTTTCTGTGTCTTCATGTAATGTGGATAGTCCAACTTGTTCTACATATGTTAAAAATGTGTTTTCATGCATAGATTGTGTCTTCCTTTTCCCTTTTGTCCTAAGAGCGGTGGAATGAATGGTAGAACGACGCTCGCGCTGCATGGCAGTCAGCATATTATTTGATACTGTTCGTGAAGCAATCTCCTTCTTATTCTTCTTTTTCTACAAGTCTTTTCTTCTTCGTTTTTTTCCTTTTCGGGGGAAAATGCTCAATGCATTACCTTCGTTCGCCATATCAACATCAACGTTGTTGTTATCTGTGGAAAAACGTGCACTGGAATACTTACAGACTATACACGCGTTTTTTTGATGGAGTATGAAATGAACCCAAGTCTACGACTCTTTCTCCTCTCCACTTTGAAGGAATCGTTGTTGGAAAAGAGAAAAAGAAGAAAAATTAGATGAGGAGATGGTACTTCTACGGTTAGTATAGTACTACTACTATTCCTCTTGAAAAAAATGGACAGGGGAGCAGAAAAGGAAGAAGGCTGCTAGTTCTCGCCACGAAGAAGGGGAACGCTAAGGCGGAAGGTGGTGGCTGTGACAATGGCGGCATGGTGGTAGTTCTTGGTAGTGGCTTCTCTTCGACGATGCAGTAATATCTGCGTAGGAAAAATAAGAACAAAGACTAACTTTAGCTTCGTTCGTTGCGTTTCTTCGGGAAATATACAAGATTGTATTTATTATGCATTCTAACTTAAGATTCAACAGCAGATTCTCATGTATTTTTAAAGATTAATACTCCTCTAAACTTGTCAAAGTTCAGTTTATAAGGTGAAATATTGAAATGTGTCTTGAAAAGACTGGAGAGTTTAATATTTTAATAATTAATTGGGATATCACCCCAGCGGCTTGCAAAAGTTGACAAGGTAATTCGTAATTCAACGAAGATTTTTATTTTTGTCAAGTTTTAGAAAGAAATAAAGAGGTTAAAAAAGCAAACTATGTCGTCCTTAAATGTAAAAACATTTTCAAAAGATACTTTCCTCCTACTTAAGTGTCTCAAATTGTTTTCACATGCAGAATTCTAAAAAAAATACAAACTTGTAATAAATTTACGAAATCTGCTTTAGATACATAAATAAGTGATTTCTTTCTTCTCTGACTTTGAAGTTTGCAAATTTAATTTCCCTTTTTAATTTATTCTTGCATGTCAACAACAAAGAAAATCGTGTCAATAAACTCTGATGACTTTATAACAAAACCGTATGCAATAAATCATTTCTTTTCAATCATTTTCTTTTAAAAACAGCTTTTGCAGAGGAATGCATCCCTCTTCAAAAATATTATTAAATTTTAATTCCTTGCTTCATTTTTTCTTGGATACGGTCGCAGTTTTTGCAATATGAAATTATTGCATCATTTTCTGGTCTAACAGTAACAATTTTTCTTTAACGATATTTGCCTTTGCTAATAGCGATGGTTTCCTTATTTTTAGAGATCTAGAGATCTATCAAGTGTGAAAGAATGAAGGAGATACATGGAAGAAGGCGACCAACCCCTCCTTGTCTCCTCTAAATCATTCTCTCATTCACCACCACAAACTCAGCAGCGAAATACCAGCAGCAGCAGCAAGTATAACACATCGGAGGAAGGGATAGGAAAAGAAAAAGTAACGCAGAAAAGAGACAGAGACTTTTGCTTGCCTGCTTACTTTACATGAAGGTTTGCAACGTCAAAACGTTGCTCAACGTGGATTTTTACGAGAGAAGCAAATTTTCGTGTTTCGTTTCTCTTCCCTTCTTTTGGTAACGTGGTGGTGGTAGAAAAGAAAGCGGGTATCTATCTATCTATCTACCATTCATCCCAAGAAAAGCAAGCCGGAGAAAGTGAGCGGAAAGGGGCCAAAGTCTTCTTCTTCGTCGATGCATCGTAACTGTTACTTCTCCTTCGTTTTTGCAGAAGAAGTAAAAAGCATCATTTTTTCATTCAACATAATTTTCATCAACTATCTTGTCCTTTTTTTGGGGGAAGAATTATCAAAACGTCGAGGGTACTACCACCATTTAAATAAATATGTTTTTCATGCATATTTGTGAACGATAATCAGAAAAAGTGAACATTCATATCAATGCAATCCACAAGACTTGAGGAGACAAGGCGGAGAGTAATTTTTATACTTTTTGGGGTAATATAAGACTCGTCAGTTTTTGATCAAGGTTTACAACTGAGATACTTGTACTTCCCTGACAGTTATTAATATCAACAGGGAGCTGCAGGATTCTCTGCAAATTACTAATAAGTGACATGTGACAGTGCATAAGTTTTATCTATCAATATTAATAATCGTAGTAATCATAGCCAACCCACAATAATAACGATGATAAAAGTTATTTGATCGGTTTCTCTCTAGCAATATATTCCAGCAGCGTAGCGTAACATAACATCAACATCACTGACCGGGGTAAACAAAGCAGCAGGTAAGAAAGAATAAAGCCATATTACTTCATTGCTATTTTACTTACACTACTACCTACACACTCGAACCAAATTTATGGGCATATTTATGTCAAAACATTGTCGTATAAGGTGACTTCGATGGAAAAATGGCAAATCCAATTTACCCTAACATAATTTTATCTAGGCATCAGCAATAATAGCAAAACCGTTATTTTGCTTATGTAAAAAACGAACATCGACATCGAAGACATCATCTTTACCTTCATTCTTATTACCAGTAGAATTTTTGATAACTTATTATCACCATTTTTGTAGCAGGAAAGCTAACTTGCTAATACATTTTCATTCATTTTCTTCTCACTATTCCATTCGCTTGTATTAGCTCCCTCTCTTTATTCCTTTAACCTCAAGGTGACTAAGGATTTAAGACATTGCTTGCCTAAGTCAATTTTTATTTTCTTTACAAAAAAAATTCGTGCATTTTTTACTATTCTTTTTTATTTCTTCGCAGTAGAAAAAGGAAACTTAAAAAAGCCGTGTGTCATGTCAATGGAATGTCCAAATTGAGGCCGAGCAGCCCATCGCAATATAACCCTCCTTATTAAAGTTATTGGAAAAAAGAGAAGAGAAGAAAGGAAATGAGAATTCAAAACTGTTCGTCGTACTAAAATTCTACTCTTTGTGGTAGTTAAGTTGAGCTAGAAATCCTATGCTAAAAATCCAAAACGGATTTCCTCTTCCATTCTTATTCTTTGAGTTAGGCCAAGACAATGCAAAAATTTGGATATTATGGTTCTTTTCTGTCTCTTTTATAATAATAGAGCTTCTTAAAAAGAAACGAGAAAGGAAGAATTCTGAAGAGTAAGAAGAAGTAGTAAAAAGGTGGTGGTGGTGGTGCTATACATGTTCTACCGTGAGGAAAAGTTACCTATATTTGATTCATCTCATTCTCATTCTGTAATTTGCAACACATTTTGTGCACCCCTGCTTTTCTCCTCTCTATTCTTCTTCAAGCATGCATACATTACCGTCGTCATTATAATAATTCATTTAGAGAATAATAGATACATGAAGGGAAAGCTAGTTTCCTTTTTTGCTTTCCTTTTTGCTGCTGCTATGCATGCTCTCTCTCTTTTTCTTGAGAAGAACAACCTGGTAGCTTTCTGCTATGACACTGAATAAATTCAACGACACTACATAATAATATTATAAAATGCAATATAATATTGCACACGTTTTGCTCTTTCGTCGTTTAGTGATTCTTTTTCTCTGCTGCTGCTGCTCCTTCTTTTCTATTTTCTACCTATAGCTAATCGTAAGAAGAAAATCTAAAAATCTATTACGTATATATCCACCGAAGTTTCTTTATTACTTCCCCATATCGCTCATCGCTCTCTTCTTTTTCGTAGCGTTTTTTTCTGTCCATATATTAGCCCAATTTATCGTTTTTTTATTTCCTAAAAAAGAAGACACAAAATGCATTGTTCATCTAATCCATGTTATTGTATTGAAAGAAGGAAAAGAAGAAGAAGGGGAAAATTACGGTGGAATGTGGGCAAAAGAAAAATCAATTTTGCAGAGAGAGGTTCTCTAAAAAAATATATAATATGAGGAAATGAAAGGAGTGTGATATTGATATTATCGCGTAGAATATAGTAGGGCAGTATAGAAAAACTCTAAAACACAAATTACGAAATCCTTTCAATCTCGATGATAAATCTTTGATTTAATTGTTTTGTTTGCACGTTATTTTTTAGTGCGAACTATTCCCTGATTTAAATCCCCTCTCATTCCTGTTTGCATCTTCGTTTTCATTTAAAATCGAATTCATCCCAGCCGAATACATTTTACAATCAGATTCTTCTGACCAGCAGTAGATGATCCTCATCTTATGTTATATTATGATACTTAAGTAATGGACAAATAGCCACCACCATTTCATGTTAAAACTGCACAGTGGTGCTAGACACATGCAGCTAATTCAAACAAATAAAAAAAGCATTTTGGGATTGGGAATAGATACGCATTCGCATGGGATATTATAGTGCGGGTACTCCACCACACCACCACCACACCTATTGCAAAATCTAAATCAAATACAACGTACGTACATAACATATTATTTTATACCCTTCACATTCCGTTAGGCAATTTGTTTGCCTTCTGTATCCTTTTTGAATCTCAAAAGAGTTTAAATGTCTACTTTGATGATTCCTTTCAACATTTTCATTCTCAATCGAAGAGGAGTGAAGTGGGGGTTAGTCAAACAACGGACAATCACTATACATGCCTGCTTCTATCCACAAACACCATGATGGAAGTTGAAGTTCCATAGTGTACCGCTATCATCAGCAATCAGCATTTATTATCGCCATCATCATCATCTTCATCATCATCCTACAAAAAGAATAAAAACATTTAACCATAGATTTGTGTGTGAGTGGCTTAAAAAGAGAACATTAACCGGCTTGAAGGATTTCCTTTGAAGATCCATTTTGTTTTATTTCTGTGAAGTGAAAGTAAAAAATTGTAATAACCTGCCTACATAAATGGCATTCTATTTTATAAAAAACGGTATCAAACGTTACACGGACGATTGTACAAATTTTTTACCAAAAGAGCAACAAACGTATGGTTACGTGGAATTATGAGTGAATGAGCATTATTTAACCACAGTTGTGTTTCTCTACTCTTAACAAAACTAAAGCAACATTAGAATAATAATTTGTTGTGGATAGATTAAATTTTATGTTAAAAATTCGTTTGGATTAAGGTTGGGTTTTTCGCAGATTTACGTGATAAATATTTTGACAGATTGTGTTGTACTGTCAATTGTATTTAAATTTACCAACGGTGATCTCCCACACGCCTCGTAAATGATGCTGAAAAGATTTTTTACTCTATCTGTATGAGCAAAATGTTAGTAAATTGATTTTGACGTGTATTTGGTTTGAAAATTTTTTTTAAAGAACACAAATATCGACATATACGTGATGAGAATATGCAATTTTGGGGTAACGTGAGATTTTTTAAAAAATAACTGGAGAAGAGTTTTCAAATTGCTTTTAATCTTCAAAGTGATACCAGAATATTGTTTTGGAATCTTTTTCATATTACTTTTAACACCCTAAACTACAAACGACGAGTAAGAAAGTTTTATCTAAATGCACTAGTAGTAAGTAAACTGGTGAGAAACTGCATAGATTTTTCTTCCAAAACAATTTTACCCTCCCACAGCTAGCACATTGGTACAATATAAAAAAATGTAAACAAAAAATTCTTGTGAACGCGTTTACATCCCTCCTCCTTTTTCTTTACTTTCTTTCGCTTTTACAAAGATGATGATGTTTTACCGAAGATTTCTATTCTTTCCACATAATACGAATCAACATGTATTAGGGAATTACCCTTTTTATGTTTATTTGTTTGTACTTTATAGATATTTGTATTGCTTTGTGGTCAAATAACGCTTTATGTAAATATTGAACACTTGGGGAGCAGTAAAGAGAGAAAAAAGAAGTGCCGTCCTACTCGTAAAAGTGAAAGCAACAGCAGCAGATCCATAATATTTGCTTATTCCGGTCAATGCAGAGAGATGGTTTTTAGATCGTAAGCAAAAAAAACTCGCACGGCACAGCAATTCACATATAAATGGGTAGATTTCAGATTTTGACTTTCAAGAGAAACAAGATTCGTAGGATGATCCTTTGATGATGATGATCATCATCATCATGTTGATTTGGCCATTGGTATTCAAAATATTTGCTACCATTCACTTGATGTTTTTGTTGTTAGGGTGGTGGTTTTTGCATTGTTCTGTGCGGTCTCTGATCTCATCAATTTCTTTATAAATGTGCAGTTGATAGACAGATTCAAAGAAGTGGATTTTTAAGCTTTTGGCATTTCGGCAAAGTGATTTCTGGATTGAAATTGATTAAAAGATCGTTGTTGCAAACAATTTTCATAGTAAGGTTTGAAACTTTCAAAGGAATTAGTTTTTCGCTCTAGTTTAGCGTGTACTGGAATTTTTGAATCTGAAATCCAATGAGTGACAAAAAAATATAGATTTTTTTCTTCCATCTTCATGTTACAAGTTGATGTCGCTTAAAACGACTTTATTTAATGCTAGAAACCTTTGCAAATTTGGAAATGTATGAATTAATTCAGCTGTTTTCATTAAAAAATGTTAGAAAACACCAGAGTTTTTTTACATACCAATAGTGAACAAATACGTTAAAGTTTAGAAAAAAAAGTAAAAACGGCAACCCAGAAGTTAAAAAATTTTCTTCCTACAAAGAAATAAAAGTTGTTTTCAAAGTCAGCATTCAGCAGCATCCAAGTTAAAGTGGGGAAGAAACCATGATGTGATAGTATGATAGTGTCATACCTACACACGGCTACAATAGCAGAAACGACAATGATACAAAGAATAAAGATGCAGCATAAAAAAGTGGAATGAAGCTGAATCACAGAACACACACACAAAAGTGTTCAAAAATGCAATGTTGTGATACCACCACTTACTTCCAAAAACGGTGAAATATTGTCTGCAAAAGAGAAAGCATTGCAGTAGTAGCTTATTACGACATTGCTCCATGTATCATACTTCTCTCTCTCTTCTCTCACATCTATCCTTGAATAATTTAGTAGTCACGGAGGAGCAGAAGAGAAGAACAAGGCGCTCCCTGTCCCAAACTCAACCAGCTCAAAATATGTACAAATGAAACAATTGCCACATTCACGACGAAGATAAGGTCATCGTCGTCACCATGCTGCCATGTGCCTCGAAAAAGCCGCAATCAGGAAAACCATAGTCTGTAACCAACCTTCATCGCTAAATCTTCCCCCTTTTGGAGAAATCTTTTTTTTGTGTTTAAAGAGAGACAGAATAGAACTTCAGGAAACCGTATTTCTCACGACGAGCTGTTCTCTTCTTTTCAGAGATGATGATGATTATGATTACAATGAATTTTATATTGTCTGCATGCATGCATAGTTATCGTTTCTGCAGTTCTCTACCAAATCTTTACAACTGCAGCCATTTCATTAGTTGCTTGTTAGCAGTGCATCAAAATGCAGTTTTATTTCCGCCCTTAGCAATGTTACTGATACGTATTCACAATATAAAATAGTCAAAGGAAAAGAAACAAACCGATGATTCTAATAAAACAGGCATTTTTTAATCAAAGTGTCCAAATAGTGAACAGAAACGTTTCAAGTAATGTTTTCATAATCACAACACTTTAAAATATTCATTTACCCGTTGTCCACGAATAACTCAAAGAAATCTCAAGCGATATCCGTCATTCACTTACCTAAAGCCTGTCAGCACTAATATAGTTTAGTTTTCATCAAGAAGCTCGACCTCACCACCATCCCACATTGTCAGAAAGAAGCCGCGTAGTTTAAGTTTAAGCGCTTTCCTTGTTGTATAATATATATGGATTTTTAAACAGTTTTTGGATAGTATTGTATATAACAGAACAAATGGCTAAGAAGAAGATATGGAACGTTGGAACATCTTTAAATATTCCATTACTTAGTAAGTGTTCAAAATGCTTGAATATTGTATAAGTGGGAAAAATATCAAGTTCTGCTGACTCTTGATCTGAGCTGAGAATTGAATAATACACAAAACTATGAGAGAAAATTTAAAAGTTTAAAGTAGCACATCACCCAACACAGCACAACAACAACCAAAACTTCAGAAAACAAAATCCAAGAATAAAATTTTAAGATTGGAAGCCTCTAAGAAATATTACGTCGACCCCTCATAAGTCAAGTCAAACAAAGATAAATTATTCAAATTTTATAAGTACCTCTAGAGAGATTCGCCCCGCTTGCGTTTTAAAGAAAGATGGACTACTGATTGTTGTTTAGAAGCTGTAAAAGTGAATGTCTAGCAGTAGCGTCATCATCACCAACCCCTAAAAATTTCCTCAGTACTTTTTAAAGAGAAATTATTTTCACTGGAGATTCCTCTTGTCTTCCAAAGGAGACACGTAAATACAGTACAAAGTTTCTAGAAGAAATGAAAAAGAGGTGAAAAGTTTTATAACTTTTCTTAAACAAGTCTCATTCCATAACTGTTCCCAATTTACTGCAATATTTACAACAACAACAACAACATAGATTTCTCCGGTGGTAGGTAGTCGTATGACTAATAAGAAATTAATTCCAATGAGCTTCTTTTCATGCTGTCTCGTTGTAGAGTTGAGCCAGCAAGATATTATCATGTTTCATGATGATAACCCTGCTTAAACCATTTGTCTCAAAATACCCAAGTACAATAAACAATTCGTCACAAATAGATATTAATAATAATTAATTATCTTCATGGAAGCGGGGTAAAGAAAATGAGTACAAAGAATAAATTTGCAAACTCTCACTTCCAGGTGTGTTGTGTGATCCAAGTTCAAAGCAATGGGAACAGTCACAAAAATTCGATTTTTTGGTAATGGGGTTCGGTTTGTACGTATTTCATTTCAGAATTGTCATTGAAAAGCCAAAGGCCATGATTGTGAAGCTTGGAGCGAGTTTGACCACCATCATATTACCAACACCACCGCCAACGTAATGCAACCAAATGCGAGGTTATTGTGTTGTTATTCTGAGAAAAAAGGGAATGAAAGTGGCAAGTTGCCATTTACCATAATATACCCATTTCTTTTAATCTTCTTCGTCTCAATAATAATAATAATAACAACAATAATGGTGATGATGATGGCGGCATTTTGCGTGACCAGGAAAGCATTAGCCACAAGCTGTAATTTTAAAGTTGAATTTCTCTCGAGCACGCCATGTATTATGTCAGTCAAGAGGAACATTTGTGTGATGCTAATGTGCAATAATGCAAACGATACATGCATCAACATACTACTAAAATGGACTCGATCATACAATCAAAAACATACAATTAATTATTACCTGCACACAACAACAACAACAGCAACAACAACAGTTTCTTTCTTTTTTGGCAGTGTTAGAATATTTAATTCTCTGCGTAAATGAATTATTGCCACATTCCACCCACTACTCACTTGCTCGCTTCTGTTCACCTTTCTCCCCTATTCTCTCAGAGAAAGAAACATGAGCACCTACAAGGAAATCGTGTTGTTTGCTAATGTTACTGCACTGCAACAACATTATGAGTAAGGTAGTATTTGACCTTTCCTTTACATAAATAAATAAATAAATATTATTCATTGTTCTCTCCAGTAAATATAAATTTCGTACGTACCCCTTTCTCAAAAAAATATTAAGAAGTTTTTGTTGATACGTATAAATAGTGTAGATCATTAAGAACGACAGCAACAGCGCAACCTTTTTTTGATAAGTAAGAAAAGCGATTTTCTCTTTCTCTATCTTTGTGCACGGAATTTTCATTTATTGCCTGAAATAAATGATGCAACCAAAACAGAGTAAATTTTATTACTCCATTTCATTACGTGTAAGATGATGATGCTGATGATGATGCGATTAGGACGATGATGAGCAATGTTTGCAGATGACCACACTCATTTATCCAGCTAAAGAAACATAATATATAATAATATCATTTTCATTTCCGCATGGTCAAACATTATACTTATCATCAGCTTTTGTGTTAGAGAAGGAAAAAAATAACATAAAAACAAAAAATAGGATCAAAGGTTTTGTGATGTGATGTATGATGATGGCTCATCATATCCTTCTCTTCCTCATTCATTTCTTTCTTTTTTCCATGTTATGTTCTTTCTTTTTTGGCATGATCATGATTTCGTTTTGGCTGAAAGAAAAAGCTCAAGTTTGTTTACGTAAGAACGAATATAAAAGGTATATCGTGGTATAAAAGTTACTGTTGTGGTCTGGTGTTTGGCTGGTAGAGCTGTGTGATGATAGCTTTGTAGCTGCTTCCCCATCAAAAAGGCAAAAGAAAAAGAATGGAAATGGGAAGGTGTTGATCCAAAAAAGCAAAAAGATTTGTCTTACTTCTGCATTTCCTACTACTCTCCTCTTTTATTTCTTCGCTCCTGTCCTGATATACACACTTGACTGACTGGGTATTGGGTAACTTTTTGACTGGTCAAATTTAAGAGATACAGTTGTGTAGTTAGTTACATTACATAAGATCTGCTAATAAATGGTTAGTTTGGCGATCAAAGAAGAAGCAGTGTGAGAAAAACGAGTATTGATGCTGCTGATGATGATGCCGTCTTTTCTTCATTTCTTCGTTTGCCTGCAGAAGAACGATAGGGAAAGAAAAAAATAAGGTAGGTGGTTGTATGGTAGTGGTAGAGTGGTAATCATTGTAGTAGCAATGATGTCGGTTCGGTAGTGGTTGGCTAGCAACTGGAAGAACTGTTTAAGAAGAAAGAAAAGCAAAAAATATCTTTATGTCAGATGATGTTGTTTCCTCCTGATAACAACAATGATGATGACAAGTGAGCTTGTACATTTGTGTCCAGAGATCTTCCCCGAAAAGTTAGAATAAACCACAAAAGGACTTCCACCAGAGGAGATTTGTTCCTTCCTATAACAACAATGATGATGACAAGTGAGCTTGTACATTTGTGTCCAGAGATCTTCCCCGAAAAGTTAGAATAAACCACAAAAGGACTTCCACCAGAGGAGAAAAGGAGTCAAACCGTGATGTAGGTGGTGGTGAATCCACAATCCACACACACACAAACAGAACATTGAAAGGGAGATAAAGAGCTGATTACAATTTTTAAAGGGAGCAGAGAAGCACATGAGCTAGACGAACGAAATGGACGTTGCTCTCTCCATCTAATACACTTCAGCTTAAAAAATGAAAAATTGACCCGTTTCCATCCAATATACGTAAATGGATTGTGTCCCAGACCGTATTGGATTCCACTGACAGAGAAGATATTTCACTTTCTCTTTATCAGCTTCTAGCAGCAAACTACTGCTAAAGCGGAAGTATTGGTGCCGGGGTACTTTTTCTTCTTCTTTTTCAATACAGCTTCTGTGTTGGTGTTGCTGGTGGTGGTGGTGGATCATACAGAGAGCAAAGTAGGGTCTTTGCTAGATATGATTTCTTTTTTTTTTGTATTTTAACAAAAGCAATTGAAGGGAGGAAGTCTTGGTGTTGTTCAGAAAAAGAGAGAAACAACTTAACTTTCAGTGCTTTTTGCAGTTTATTTAGTGAATGCGATACGGAGTACAAAGCACAAGGTCTGCGTTACTTCTTAAAAGACAATCATTATGTGTAGTGCAAGCAAAAAAATAAATAAAATGAGAAGAAGAAGACGAAAAAGATGCAATGCACCCTTTCCCACTGCCTATCTAGCTAAATTGGAGGGTGTTGTGTTGTATTGTAGAAAGGAATATCGTAAACACAGACTAATGGAGCTGGTGTCGGAAGAGCGGAAGGAAGGAAAAAAGGCTTTCACACACAGAAAGGGAAAATGTTATAAAGAAAGAAAGGCGAAATAGTTGCAAATAATTTGTACCGGGTGGAATTGGAACCGGAGAAGAAGGCAAAGAAGAAGGAAGAGGGTAAAATGATGAGAGTGAAGTAGAACAAGTAATTTGACATCAATTACCTTTTTAGCTTGCTTTTAGGTTTGTTGTTGTTGTGAGGCTAACGACGGGAGGCTCTAAACTTGGGGAAAGTAAAGAATAAACTCGAAACAGAGAGTAAAAGGTGAAAGGGCTGCGCTATATTTTATATAAGAGGGTACCATAATCGTGAACCTTTTGTATGGCTTACTTTACTGCCTTGTTTTTGAAAAAGTAAAGTGGAGCTTTTACGTTTCACATTTTTTTCTTTATATTATATATATGTGTGTATTATTTTTGATCATTTGTTAATAGAAATGATGGTCCAGTTCTTCTTTTGGAAATCCTAAAAAACGTATTTTCTAATTTACCTCCTTCTCGGACTTATCTTAAGCACCTGCTCTGGTGTAAGGAGCATCTAAAGAAGCTAATTCGCAATAAGTGTTTCTCAGAAGAAAACCTATTAGTGAGTTAAGTTTACTTTCACATTTTTCCTGCTCTCCATTTACGTTATTGCAGCTAGCCGTAGCAGTAGCACTACTAGCAAGGTCATCTCTAATGATGAAACTTACCTGGTCAAATTTTTGTTGCTTGATGAGAAAAAAAGTAAGTAGAGCAAGAGCAGTAAAGTCCTGTCTACTTATTATTAAATCCTAGTTTGTTCGTATCATCATCAACATCCTCGTCGTCATATTATTTCGTATTTTGTTGTCCGTCCATAGTCCATAATGCAGCTACTACTATTTTTCTGCTGCTGATTCTAATTTAGAACGCCTGGCTAATTTCCCCGTGTCTCTATTGAGCAATCTACAAATTTGGAAGGAAAGTGAGGTGAGGTGAAATGAGATGAGCATCCTCCTCTTCAGCAGTAGTTCAATCTAGAATGGCTTTAGCTTTTACCTGCTACAAGAGCAGCGGCCTCTCTAAAAACCACGGTGGTGGTGGTGCTTCCGCTTCCAGGAACAGGAGGGGAAATTGAGATAGACCCCGTCAGTTTTTTATGCAGTTTATAATCGTACGTATGTAGTAAGTATTTAGCTTTTTACAGAAACCAAACTGCCTTTTCCTTTCCTCCTTCTTTTCTGAAGCATAATAACCTCCTCTCGACTTTTAACATCAAGTATGGGGCTATGACTGAGAAGGCATTTCAGATAATACAAAAATACATTTTTACTTACTTACATGAAGTAAAAATCTTCTTTTCTTGATGAAAAGTCATTATATGAGGACTGGTGGTGGTAGTAAGTAAGTAGCAGAGCTGCTTTAGTAATACTACTTACTTTCATGTATCTTCTTATATAATAAAATGAAGGATAAATTGTTACTTTCAACTTTTTTTCTTTTTCTGTGTGTCTGTCTGTGTGTATATTTCATTGCATTGCAGCAACCGTTTACGTTTATTTTCCTCATCTTCTTGATTTCCGACTTTTTTCTACTCCGATTTCCTTCCTTTTTTGGCGCTGCTGCTCATATTATAGAGAGGGAGTGAATGACGGTTTCATCTGACAGCTATCTTTCTTTTCTTCTTTGTTCCTTCCTTATACTATTATGCTTTCCCAGTAACTGTTAGTGCTGCAGCTGCTGATGGTTATAGATAATTAGTTGTGTAGTAGCGTTGCGTTAAGAGTTACTCTGATGCTGCTGCTGCTGCTGCTGGCAGACTCCCTCACAGTAATAGGAGCAGCTTTGCACCTTTGTTCTTTTTTTCTTCTTCTTTTTTCCCTTCCCTTTCTTTTTATCACCATTAATGGCTTCTGATTCAACTCACTTCACTAATAAATTCTCCATTTCTTTAATTATAGGCGATGAGAAGGAAAAGTGAGAATGTGAGGAAAACGCTCTTTTCACGCCTTCCTGCTTGTACGTATCTAAATATATTAATGTTACCTTACATAGTTACGTTACAGTCCAGTGTATTATTATAGGACTTCTAACAAAAATAAGAAAAAAATAGGATATTACTACTACTGAAGGGATCGTCGATAAAGACTTGTTTCCTCCTTCTTTATTAGCTAATTTAATGAAATGGTTTGGAAGCTATAGAGAGCTAGCATGCCAATGTTACTCTGCATTGCAATGTCAGTTTCATAAATCCGTCAGATGCGCGGAGTTATATGTGATATCTTCAAGAATATGGCTGAATCTGAAGTCAACAATTTATGTAGGATGATCAAAAATTTTGGAATGTCTAGGGAGAAATTTGAAACTTATTAACCTTCTCCGGTTTCAATACCTGATCGGCTAAACCTGTAAAATTTGGCGATTATAAAATTTCATAATGTGCCACATTTGGAATTAAACACTTAAAATTACTTCAAATGGAAAGTAGTTTATGGATTTGAGAATTTATGCAAGAATCTACATCTTTTATAAGTTCAAAAAACATCATTTATTTAAAATTCAGTATATTTTTCTGAAAATAAATATTCTTTTCTTTATCGCTTTGCATTTCTTCTTCTTTCGTAACTGTTTTTGGTAATGGTAATTTTTTACAGGAATTCGTAAAAGAAATCTTTCTGATTAATTAGCCGTCTGTTTTGATGGGAAAAGATACTCTACTTTTTTAGAGATATTATAAAATTAATTATGAGAATGAAAACAATGAAAAACTTAAAATTTTCTCACAAAAATTACAACTTTTACAAAAGAATCTGCCACTCAATCTTTCTTCTGTCTTCCTTTTTCATTCACCCTCTTTAGCTATGGTAAATGGAGAAAAAATTCTTTCATTCAAAGAACGACTTAAATTAAATCTGACAATTAGGAAGCCAGATTTAAAAAAAACAAAGATTAATTATTCCTTGGCTTCAACCATTTTCGTTTCAACGACTTTAATTACTACTTACTGTCTGTCATTTTTACATAAATTAAAATTAAACATTAAGAGAATTTGTCATAAAAAATCTGTAAACGTTTGCGTTAATTGCTTTAATTTTGTAGATACAAAGCATAACTGATAGTCTGCGAAGATCTGTAAAACGGTCTCATTTATTTATTAAAAAATAGTGTAAAATTCATTCTTAC